>BQNB010077627.1:0-20736 GCA_026074375.1 Tanacetum coccineum | reverse complement strand
TCTATATTTTAAAGAGTTTCCTTTTTGCCTTTGTCCTCAAGGGTAAATTGGTAATTTTCCATAGTATTATATATATTATATTTTATATATGTATGTAAAATACCAATCAGTGCATATTTAACAACTCATATAGCTGATGCGAGGGTCGTAAAGGACTTCTACAAGAAGTTTTACAACTCCCTAGGCAGAGTACCTAACCGTTGAGTATGATAGGCAAGACTCGGGGGTTGTTATCGTTCTCTAGGGGAATAGGTTGGGAAAACTTGATCACAGTCTAATAGAATTCTAGGGGTTGAGAGAATATTATTTTTATGTTTTTATATTTTATAAAAGCAAGTAAATCTATGGTTTGAGAGGTTGGTTTATTTAACTAATAATTAAACTACTATCTAGTCTACTGGTGAAGTATTTATGATAATTAAATGTATTTACTTAATCATGCATTACATATCAGATTGCTTCTCCTAATCTTGTTGCCTTGTCACACTTGTGATGATCTATGTAAGTATTTCCTAGGTCATGAACGGATTACACAAACTCGTTGTCTATATAATGTTCCGTTAAGGCAACGCACAAGTAAGGTAGTATGAAGACTATTACAAGGCCCCTAAGAGTATATAAAATGCTTGTGAACTATCTTAAGAGGGATCAACCATATAAGAGGGCATGGTAGTATGAAAACTGTTACCTGATGGTATCCTTTCTACGCACTCGCGTTTCCCTATACGTGTCTACAGCGATGCAGACAAAAGCTGGTTTCTAGAGCCTAACGCGCGCATTCATCAACAAGAAGCAACATTAATAGGATCTACAATCTAGCTTTCATGCAATCATAAGCAAATACAAAGGAGGGTTTAGTCTAGCATGTTAAGGATAAAGCAAGAACATAGATTAATCACACAACACATAGACATATTGAATGATTAATGAATAACACTCTTACTTGATTAAAACATGGATAGAAGGTAGTTACAATAGTGTTTTAAGGCCCTAAAAACGACCTTTAAAGCTGCTACAAAGACTAGGGTTTGTCTCCCAAAAGTTATATAAAGTAACACACTTAAAACCCTAAAATTGGTTTTGTATATATAGAGATATCGCTGCGACGGAGTCGCGTTGAAGTCCTGAAGCCGTCGCCACGTGGATGATTCTATATCATCTTTAAGTCGGCCACTTCCCGATGCCGTCGGTAAATCTCTGACGCCGTTACTGGATATATCATGACGGCGTCGCTTTATGCCTTCGACGCCGTCTCCACGCTCTGTGAACAATACTACTTCATGGATTTTGTGTAGGTCAGTAATCTTGTTCGTTTCTTCTCCAAATGAGCCCAAGTCACGTGTATTTCCTCCAAATGCCATCCAAGCGCTAAAAACCTGAAAACAAATGATTAAGAACATAATCTAGGAATATTTGCATGATTTATGAGGTTAAATAACCTTGAAAAATTGTATATAAAATGACACCTTATCAAATACTCCTACACTTGGGATTTGCTTGTCCTTAAACAAATGGGATTTTCTACCTAGACAATAGCAATATGAGGGTCATTTAACCTACTCTTTAAAAGCATTTTACAACATAACCTTCTAGACATCGTTATTAAAAGCACGGAAAGTATATACTAGCACCTCACATAAGTGTTTGGGATTCTCTCTTTCTCTCGCAGTGTATAATAAATTATAACAACTATGGGGAAACCAAAAGTAAACACTGATTACCTGTCATAGCATATAAATTACCATAGGCTTGGTAAAGAACAAACCACCACCGCTAGCTGAAGCATTTTCATTACTAATTAAAGAGTGTCTTTTTAATGGGTTTTGGGGTGTAGGTGTAAAGAATAACATATCATGGAAACGGAAACGTAATGGGAACATTTGGTAGCTTTTGGTGAATTGATGGAAGGTTAGCTAAATATTTATACGAATACACGTTGATTTGGTTGCTAAGCCAAGAACTCAAACAAATATATACAAACTCTACACAACTCTACATCAATCTCTTTCTTTTTCTTTTCTTGACTCTAAGATAAACATAGACATAAGCAAATGGCAGCCCGTACATTTTTTTCACTTCTTTTTTTTATTTTTTTTTTTTCTTTCATTTTTTTTTCCGTACTCTTTTTGCCCTGCCATTCTTTTAAACATATATACATCATGGGGTTTATAGATACACCCCTACACTTTGAACTTTTACGTATACTCGATTATTTACAATCTAACTAATGAAACCCGATTTGAGATGATCAACATACATGGATATCAGTTAACAAACATATGGGGGTATTAACTTAACTTTTATTTCCCATTCTTCCACGAAATAAATACTACCATGAATCATAATCGTCCCAAAACTGTATTTACAAGGATAAGGACTTAGCAATCGTGTACTCAATAATTAACTTGGGTTAAAACAATAATGTACTAAAAATAGTACATACAAGGTATGCTAAGGCGATTTGGGTGTAACAATTAGTTTAAAGGTTAACAATGCTCTTTATTAATAATCTGGAATCCACCAGAAAATTACGAGAACCGTAAAAAAGGATAGGCTCGGAGGGTTGTACTAGGGGTATCATGCACTAATAATGAGTACATAGCAAGGGTGTGGGATAGTTATATGATCGGTGTGACCATCATAACAATTACAGGTTTAAAACAAGGGTTAATCCTAGTGCCTCTTATCTAGTAAATCCTAATACTCACTATGCAGTCTCGGAATGCATCAGAAAAACAAGTTCTAGAATTTAATATACTATCAGTACACTCATATAAATTAATACTGATACCAATGCTCTAGAAAAGGCGACAAAACCACATATACAGATCTGTAACGACGGAATAGACACAAAATAGTGATTGCTCACCTCCCTTAACTTCGAGACAATCTAAAGGTATAAACCTATCCTTGAGTATCAATAATGGGATACCCAAATATCCTATAGATTAAAAGGCGATACCTTCACATTCTTATGGTGGAATTCAAAGGATTTTTGTGCTAGTCGTATAAAATTCCTATCCATGAGAAGCTATATAATACTCAGTTTTCTCGTAGATAATGACATTAAAAAAATTTAAATTTGGTCAAAATTACCAGTTTTTATTAAGTTATGCTATATTTTGATATCTTGCGCCCATTCATTTTTTTTTTAAGGAACAACGCAAATGCAAATGAAGAATAGTTTTCCAAAAGGCTTACTCCCCCTACACCTAAGTTGAACATTGTTCCTAATGTTTTTATAGAATAACCGAAAAACGAATAAATGGAAAATAAAAAACAAGTAAAAGAAACTAAATACATGTCCCCTAGTTTGCTCAATAATGGAGAAGAAATATGCGATAACTGGCTAAATCATCCTCCAAGAGTCGTCTAATGAAAACATCCTAAGATCTTCTAAGCTTTTTTTGTCAAATATAACCTAGTAATTCAAAAGACAAAAAGACAACTACACCAAGCGTAAAATCCATGGGATAGATATAAATACAATAAGAGTTTAGGGTTTTGACTCTATGAAAGCAGTAAAGATAGTGATGAAGAAGTAATGATATATTTATAGGTTTATGCAGGTTTACAAAAGAATTGCAAATTTTATATATTGCACATTTTATTTTTCAGAGATACTTGAAAAAATTTGAATTTTCACATAGCTGGGGACGCGACGTTCTTGGGTGTTAATCCCGACGCCGTCTCTAGCGTCACTAAAAAATCTTTCTTCGTTTTTAATGAGAAATTTCTTGCACGCAATTTTATTAGTTAGATCTGAAGAAAGTACTGCATGAAAACCTAGAATTAATCGTTACAATCATACGACTCGAAACTGACGCGAATTAATCTAAACAATTTATTTTAAATGTTTGAATTGGTTCTAAGAACAAGATATTTCCCCTACACTTATTTTGTTGCAAAATATCTTTGATTGCAAATAAGACGAAGTTACAAACAAACAAAGCATGATTACAAAATAATTCAAACATAGTAAAACAAACAGAAAAAAAATAAAACACAAGACATTCCTAATTTGCGAAAAAGTAAATATTGGGTTACTTCCCAACAAGCGCTTTTCTTTATTTACGAGTCTTGTAGCTAGACTCGAAGTCACACACCCTTACGTGACTTCTCCTTCGTCATCCTTCTCATCTAAGTATTCGGGTCTGAGCTTAATGGTGTCTCTATAAAACCCATTTTCTAAGTCGGATGGCTTCCTACATCCTCTATCATAGTCATCCTCACTGAGTATTACCCTAGATGATAATAAGTCATGACCCTCGCTAGACAATTCACTTCCTCTCTGGGTCCTTATATGGTGTTTTAAAGGTAATTGATGTGTTATAAAAGCTTTAAATTTATAATTATAGTTTTATCCGATTTTCAACTAACACAGGGGTAAAATATAAACCCTTGTTTATAGTATAGGTTAAAAGAAAGACCATGTCATTCTACGAGATTGGTTATTCTAAAAAGGGTCGAATGTATTACAAAAAAGGTTTATCTTATAGACTGTCACGATCTAAAGAATTCAAAGTATTTCAAGATTTAAAGGTAATATTTATTTGGACTTAGAGCAATGATCATGAACAAGCAAACAATCAAGCACCATGAATTTAAGCATAAAAGCATGAAAAGATGGATAATCATTCATAACTATTTCATATATTTAAGAATCCTTTCGGCCTTTAATCTTCAATATATATAACGCATTAAGATTGATTCAAGCATGAATATGATAATGATAGTTTCCTTTAATCAAGTTCGTTAGACATATGATCAAGTGTTAAACGTCTTCATTTCTGGGTTAATAAACTTCCCTAGTTAATTCTCACAAAACTAGTGTCGAATTGCCATAGACAAACAATGTGAAATATAGATATATTGATGAAATCTTTCGACCTATCTCCAACAAGTATGAATAATCAAACATCAACAAGTTAACGGATACTTAAACATCGAATTTTTTATCATCACATTCATAAGCATTATATCAAGACTTGTTCATAACATCGATCATGATAGCCCAAATAAATATAAATCACTACTCCATATTCATAGCAACAAAGCACATAACAATCATCATAGATTCAGAAAACATTATAGCAAAAGGGAATAACGTGTTTATACCGATTCCATAAGCAAATGATATGGTTTATTACAAGAACTTCTTTGATCAAAAACACTAGTTAACCAGAATTTCTACTAGCAAGGCTACTTCTCCACCACCTTTAGCCTGAATATCGTACCTCCCGCATGATTACAACCTGGAAACTATAAAGATTCAGAGAATACTTCAAGTTTCCCTACGAATAACTCCTAACTTGCTAGAAAAGCTTCCTAAGACTTCTAATGATATTAGAGAGATGATTGTAAGAAGAATGGGATGAATAAACCTCTAAAATCGTATCCTGTATATAGCATAAGATGGAAGTATCAGTTAGTGATTGGGTAATTTGGAAAGTACCTCATTTAGTTCAATCATAGTTATTTCCTTGTAACTACAAGAGAAGTGCGTCGTACAAGAATAATTGTGTGCCGTACTTGGTCATTTAATTCAATTACATTTATCTCGCCATAAAGTACGCCGCACTTGGGGTAAGTGCGTCACACTTTAGCCTTTTCCATTAATTCATCATTTATTTCGCTTCTAGATTCTTCTTTTAACGATCGTTAGTGCATTTAACGGATTTCTTCGATACTTTTAGTCCTTCTCATCATTATTGGTCCTGAAACAATTATTATACCAAAAACAACCAAAATTTGCAATATTTCATGCGTTAACATATATATTTTACATATTTTTCAAGGGATATTTTATGTATATTTGGAGCGTTATGATGACATCAAATAACGTCACTTTTATAGCATCATTTATCCCATGTAAATAACCTAATTTGTATAATTATTGAAAGAATTGGTACTTAATTCTTTATATTAGTTATTTGTGGTAATTATCGAGTACTTGACAAAAAATGGAGAAAAAGACGTGTTTTGAAGCATAAATGAAGAGTTTGAGAAAGTCATTGATTCTGACATCAATACGCGGTACCCATAAAGTCCAATACACCATACCAGAGGAGCTCAATACGCCGTACCCAAGAAGTCCAATACCCCGTACCCAAGAAGTCCAATACACCGAACCGGAGGAGCTCAATACGCCGTATCCAGGAAGTCGGATACGTCGTATCCAAACCAGCTCAAGACAATTCTAAAATATTTATTCATTGAGCCCATGCCAAGCAACCCCGATACACCGTATTGAGTTCCAATACGCCGTATCGACCAATTTTCAAAGTCTATAAATACCAAATCCTAAATACGACTTTAGGTATGCTTTTTACCACCAAGTCCAATTTTCAGAAGATCTATGAAGCCATGAAGGTCCTATAAAGTGGTCTAATCGATTGATGCAGAAAAGACCCTCTCACATATACTCACATCAAAATCAAAGCATAGATGTTTGTACTCTTCACAGCCTCTCACATTCACAATTCTTCTGTTCAGTTCGGACAAATGTTTTTTACTCATACGGTCATGATTCATATGCAAATTAACCGACCATCGGTCACGTGCGAATCAATAGCGCCATTGACAACTATTTTTGTGAACCCCCACGTGCTAAGCGTTGGGAATAGTGTACTTAAGGGACTGTCCATTGCCCCAAACGGAATGCTTTTTGATAAATCTTACAGAGTTGATCGAACCTGAACCACTGAAACCATTTTTTTTCAATGTTTTCTCAATAACTTTATCTAGATTCTGTGTTTACATGATTGAATTCCAATCCCATCAGAAACTAACACTTGAAATCTCTTGATCATATGTATCACCACTTAAATCTGCTCATCCTCACAACACCGACCAACGACTCTAACGCCACACACCATAAAAGGTGGCAACAAAGAGATCGGTGGCATCAAAGAGATCCAGCACGGGCTAACTCAAGCTCATTATCATTCTTATTTCATAAACACTACTTCAAATAGCAATAAGCGATTTACATTTACACGGCTTAAGCATAAGCACAAAATATAAGCAGCTGATGTAACACCCGGGCCAAAAAATGGTTGCAGCGGAAATATGTCAGGGGGGCGTTACTTCATAATACAATAGCTCAAGATACAAGAGAACGACCTCTAAATGTGTCGTTTGAAAAGTAATCTCGTTGATTTTCTTGAAATTGATGTAACATTTGTCCCATAATTGCATCACAATGAAAAGCTTGAAAATAACCCAACGAGATTTGATCATTTGAATTAATTAAGAAATCCAAAATGAAATCTTGTCAATATTAACTCCATTGCACATCAAGTAAGCCAAGCATCTAAATCACCTGAGAAAACATGGCTTAAAAAGTGTCCACATTAAAGTTGGTGAGTTCATAAGTTATGTAAGTACAAATTAAAGTGGGAAACCTAAGAATTTTATAAATATTGAATATTTCAATCCTGTAAATAAATCGCCAAAAATGTAGAGTATAACGAGAACCGAAAGAGTTTAGTGTTTATTCCTCGCTGCAATATGATAAACATGGCAGAAATTAGTAATGTTCAATAAGTAGTATGGACAGTGATATCGTGAGTTTCCAAAACTTATGGGTCTACTATAACAAATACAGTACCCACATAATAATATCTAAACTGTTGCACTAAGCTCATGAACACGAAGCTCGACATCTATGTATGCAATTTAATGCACAAAAATTGTGCCCGTGTAGATGTTCAAACCGTAAACATCCAAATTGTTCCGACATGTATGCATTCGTTGTTTCAGTACAGTCAAAACTAGTGAGCGCTACTCACCCGAATAGGATGTCAATCCTAAAAGATCTAGTTTTATACACTACTCCTCCCTCTCGTCCAACAGACTCGGCGCGCGTCCACAACCCCGGTCCTCGGTCAAGAATTTAACAGTTCATGATAATGGGCAAATGGTGGGTTATGTTACTTAGGCACATGTAAACAGGAGATGATAACCGAAAACACTTGTGTCCAATAAAAATTAACTGTTGTATTCGTAAATAGCTTTGAGTACTTAAATCCATAAGTGGAAAAGAGTGGTGATATACATCAAAGTATTGAGTTCGGAAATGATTATGTAAAAAAAACAAATTTTTTCGCAAACATGTATGCAAATGAGTATATGACAAAGTATGAAACCAAGTTTGTAATGAGTTGCAAAATCAAGTATGTAAACCAAGTGTGTAGAATAGTATGTAAAAGATATTGTAAACGAATATGTAAATAAGTTGTAACGAGCATGTATTCTCCCCCGAGATTTATAAAGCAATGTAAAACAAGTGAAAGAGGGGCTATAAACTCACATCGATGATGAAGAACGATTGGCGGGAATGCGCATATAATATGCACAACACGAACGAAAGACGAAGCGGCTCGATCAAGAAGTTGTAACTAATCTTAACGCCTAGTCCCACTAGCCTAGGATAGTGTATTTGGGTTTTCCGATGAATGAGTACATCAACGCGACACGTTGATAAAAGATTTAGATTTAAAGTTGTAATGGTTTGGTGGTTGGTTAAATAAATAAATCAAAAAGTAAACGTAAGGCGTGTAATACATTCCGTATGTATTACATAATGAAAAATAACCAAGTATATAATTCATACCTTGAATTATATAACAAGATACACAACCCAAAGGATAACTCGAAGCGTATATAATACACGACATGTATTACAACCAACATGTGTCAAGTAAAATAAAATTCCAATAATAAAACTTTCAACCTATTAACAAGTAAAGATAATTTAATAACACGACCCACAACCCAATAATTCGACACTGCCCGAATATCGCCAAATGGTTTATCAGGAAGTTCCTTTATAAAAATAAACGCACGTTTTAAGTTTGTGGATTAGATAAATGAAATTTCTAAAATCATAGTTTACGTTTGATTATCGGGTCTTCACGATTTAATCATCCTTAAGACATTTCAAGATAATAAGTAAAGTAGTTTTTGTAAAAGTTTACTGAGTGTAGCGATTTATAAAAATCTCGACATGACCCATTCGTTTATTTAACGTTTCTATATTAACAAAAGTTGATCATTTGCCCTTAAAAATCAAAACCATGTTGTAAACCCAAACACACCCGTAACAAGTTATTATAAAAACAAACGAAAATAATAAATAAAGTATTAGTTAACCAATACCACATTAGATCTCGGTTTAATATATAAATTTTATATAATGAAATCCCTATAATTTGTATTATCCAATTTTATAAATCCAACCGCGTCCTTCCGAGTTCCCCCTTAGGTACATACAGTCCCCAAGGCAGTAACACAACATAACACACCCATGTTGGGTGGGAAACAAATAAACCTTACGAACCCTTGTTGGTGTTATAAACAACCACCTATCGCACCCAGTTCGTCCCGTGATACTACCACGCACCCTGCGTCATTTTAATATCATAACCAAGCGCAACCCTCGGTGCCCTGTCGCAGCCAAACCACCCCTTGGGTGGCGGGCACATCCAAACGTAACCCTAAATCTATAGTATAAACCTAAACAACACTACACTGTTGTACTGAAACCAACGCGCCCTAAAGTGACTGCTGACCCAAATTCACCCCCCCAAACCATCGCTTCGGTTCGTGTCTCTTCCCGAACGCACCTTTGTGCTACTACTCCTAACACACCCTTGCTCCTACTATCGAAAGAAACTAACGCAACCCTTGGTGTCCTACCATCCGCACACCCTTGAGGTGGTAGTAAATAACCCAATGCTCCCTTTGGTGGTCCCTGTACCTAGACCGAACCCATACCACCCTCGTGGTGGTTTTCACCACAGAAACAAACACGCCCTTCGTGGCTGTTACACTCGTAAGAAAGCCAAACGCACCTTTTTTTTTGCTATTACCACCAAACCAACGCACCCTTATCGGTATGCCAGTGGGTCTAGGTGGTGGCGATAAAGTGGCAAGGGGTGGCGATGGCAGTAAATGTGTGATGAAGATGAGGATGACCTGATGATATTAGATTGCTTGTTTGGTGATAGGGCGTGTGGTGATGATGTATGGCGGTGGCTGTCGTCGGCGAGTGATCGGAATCTTTGGCCGGAAAAAAGGGGGCGCCGAAAAAGAGGAGGGAGAGAAATATGGGACTAGGGTTGGTTTATATAAATGAGAACCCTAATCTCTTTTGTATATATACTTGAACTTTCATTCAAAGAAAATAGCTATTGATAGTTAGGTAGGGTTGAAATGGTCCACCGGGACTAAAAGTGTACTTTTGATAAATAATGGTTCGGGACTCGTTTGAGCGACTTAACAGATGATTCAACGTACGAAACTTTCGCCATTGTTTTCTAAATCATTTTTCTGATAAAAATGAGTATTCACTCGACTAATTTTCATAAACGTTCTATAAAATTTATTTAAAACGTTTATTATTTATTTTGTATATTTCTGATAAACCTGTCCGTAAAATGATCCTTTTACTCGAATATTTGCGTCTTCAACAAACGTCACTGAATAAAATGTGGAACTAGTGTATTAAAAATTTTTATTAATAAAAGTGTAAATAAATTATCTTTAATCAGTCCGGGTCGGTACGACTCGTGTGCAGTTTCCAATTCTTTGCGAGGTTGATTTAGAGCCCTCTTCTGCTTTGTTCAGGTTTTCGGGTAAACTCTGAAAAGTTGCTGGGAATATCATGTCACATCAAATTCTTTAGAGTCCAATTAATGAAAACGTGCTTTATAGTTTCGTTCTAGAAGTCCAGCCAGACCCGAAGAGTCAACTGATTAAATCGTCATTCAATATTCGAAAATTCTCCCGGTATGTTACAGTACCTACCCTTTTATGAAATCTCGTCCCGAGATATTAAATTGTGTTATCCGATTGGGTGACCAAGGAAAACTTATGGTTAAATAAGCCGTCCTAAACAAGAACCCTGATAAATCTATTTCAGCAAAATGCGGATGTTTTCATACCTCCTTCGATTCTACCAAAAAGTTTGCTAGTTGTCTAAATATTTAATCCACCAGATTGATATCTCTCAAATAGTTATTGCAGATCTTAGACTAGTATAACACGCGGTGTAAGGAAAGGCCTCTTTAAGGAAATAGCGTCAAGAAGAAAGGTATCCGCATGAGTGTTTGTAAAAGTTTCTAATGTCCGGGGACAGAGTCTCGTTTCCTACTATTTGTAAGGTTCGATGATCACAATCAACTGGCCTTATGTATGTATGTAACCACAAATTACTTGGCGATACGAGGATGTATCGGACTAATCTTCCTACTAGGGGCCCCGAAATGATATCCAAACTATCCTGATTCCGTGGATAGGTGTTTATCTCGTTTAAGGGAAGTGTGTATAACCTATGTTAAATTGGTATCAGTCGGACCGCGCCAGGGACCCTACAGCACGTCCATAACTCACTACTATAGACAAAATGTGATGGATTCCGAAATTAGAACATTTCGAGAAACTTTATTCCCTGAATAATTTAATAAAAAGAGGGAGCTCGCAGATGAGCTTATCGATAGACGGCGACTTATGGTACTCAGTCGCTAGGTGTTGAGGACAATAACTCCATTAACTCAAGTAAGTAACAAGTTTTGTTAGTTCCACCCATACAGTGTACGATCGCAACGATTTGCAACCGCAAAAGTAACAAATTAAAGAATGAGATAGGTAGTTCAAGTGAGGCTAAATCTGCTGAATAGGTAAGACACGTTGTGCTTCTAAACCTTTTTAAAACGATTCGTGATTAGCGGTTCAAGTTCATACTCGTGGTTGATATTGGATACCATTAAGCCCACTCATATTATAATTTATATTGCATAAAAGAAGTCGTCCAATTTATGCAAATAATGAATTGATAAACTTATGGTCGGATGATTTTACAATTTCGTTATTAGACTGAAGAGCGTTCCCAATCCTTTTAAATAAAGAGATTATAAATCATCCTACTTAATAATTTCTGATGTAACACGCGTACACACAAAGTTGACCCGAATAATAATAATGGATGGATCGAAGAAGACGATTAAGATGAGGTAGAAGCCGAAGAGGAGGATGAGGAAGAAATGGAGGATGAAGAGGATGAAAAGATGGAGGTCGAGGATAATGATGGTGAAAATGATGATGCTAACGTGTATAACCCATATGAGGAGGCTGATCCCCTCAATAGACCACCACCTATCCTCGAGACAGTTGAGCGAGAGTTCATGAATGCTCCTGTTAGCCAGAGTACTTTACAACCTATACCACATATCCGACAGTTTGTTGGTACTTTTTATGTAGGCGAATGATCTTCTGCCATTGCCTTTAACCCTGCCTTGTGCAAAGTTTATCCCCCTGGACCTATGGTAAACGATCTGAACACTCTTTACTCCAAGGTCAAGACTTTAACTAAATAGATGTGGGATAGATTCAGAGTTGAGAGTTCGTCATTCGAAAGAGGTAGGAGAAATGATATGAGAATGGATAGTTTCGACGATGATCTGACAGCCCTAGATTCTACATTTAGGGAACAAATGCAAGAAATAAAGAAGTTAGTGGCTGGGTTGAATGAACAGTTTCAGCAAATTCAGGAGAGAGATTTGAGAGCTAAAAATGAAATGCTAAGGATCAAGTTGAGAGCTGCTGAGGAAAAAGTTAAGTACAACCATATGGAGACTGAGTACTATAAGAACTACTAGGCTCATGTGTCATGGTATTATAACGATTTGAGTAGATGGGAGTACAGACTAAGGAACCAGTTACCTTTGAAGAGGTGATACAGAGAGATGCCATATGATCCTTCTACCAACACTACTTTTCGTCCCCGACGTGTTGATCCGTATGTTATGGTTAGTGTAACACCCCAAAAAATGTGTCGCAGCGGAAATATGTCAGGGGGCGTTACTTCATAATACAACAGCACAAGATACAGGAGAACGACCTCTAATGTGTCGTTTGAAAAGTAATCTCGTTGATTTTCTTAAAAATTGATATAACATTTGTCCCATAATTGCATCACAATGAAAAGCTTGAAAACAATACAACGAGATTTGACCATTTGTATATAAGAAGAAATCCATGAATGAAATCTTGTCAATTTAGACTCCAATGCACATCAAGTAAGCCAAGCATCTAATTCACCTGAGAAAAACATGCTTAAAAGTGTCAACATTAAAGTTGGTGAGTTCATAGAGTTTTGTAAGTATAAATGTAAATGTTGGAATCCAAAGATTTATAAAGTATGTATGATTATTTCAATCCTTATAATAATCGCCAAAAATGTAAGAGTAAATGTAGAACCAAAAGAGTTTAGTGTTTATTGCTTCGCCGCAATATAATGAAAAGTGTTCAGAAATTAGTAATGTTCAATAAGTAGTATGGACAGTGAGATCGTTGATTTTCCAAAATGTATGGGTCTACTATAACAAATACAGTACCACATAAATAATATCTACTGTTGCGCTAAGCTCATGACACTGAAGCTCGACATCATCTAGATCAATTAAGTTCAAATAAACGCCCGTGTAGATGTTATATGGGGGGGGGGGGGGGGGGGGGGGGGGGGTTATATACAAACCCCTGTAACATTATCCAAATGTTCCGACATTAACCTTCGTGTTCAGTACGTCAAACTAGTATTGAGAGCTACTCACCCTAACAGGATGTCAACTCCAAATAGATCCTATTTTAATACATCTCAACGCTCCCCAATGGTCCTCCGGTCAAGAGATTTAAATTTCCATATAATAGGAAATAGTGGATTTTAGCTACTAAGGCACATGTAAAACAGGAATGATAACCGAAAACACTTGTGTCCAATAAAAATAACCATTGTATTAATAAACAGCTTTAAGTACTTAACTCCATAAGTATAAAGAGTGTGATATAAATCAAGTAATTGAATTGTAATGAGTATGTAAACAATTTCTTAAACGTGTATGCAAAAGAGTATGTAACAAAGTATGAAACCAAGTTTGAAATCAACCATGTAATTGTGTTTGTAATGAGTTGCGAAATCAAGTATGTAAACCAAGTGTGTAGAATAGTATGTAAAAGATATTGTAAATGAATATGTAACCAAGTTTGTATTGACATGTTAATCTCCCCCGATTTGTAAAGTAAGAATGAAAACAAGTGAAAGAGGGGCTATAAACTCACCTTGATGTTGTAGAACGATTGGCGGGAATGCGCATATTATGCGCCAGACAAAACAGAAACTGGAATGGCTCGACCAAGAAGTTGAAGTTTATCTTAATGGTTATATCCTGCTAGCCTAGGATAATGTGTTTAGGTTTTCCGATGAATGAGTACATCAACGCGACACGTTGATAAAATATTTAGATTTAAAGTTGTAATAGTTTGGTGGTTGGTTAAATAAATCAATCAAAAAAAGTAAACACAAGGTGTGTAATATATTCCGTATATATTACATAATGAAAGATGACCGGGTATATAATTCATACCGTGAATTATATAACAAGATACACAACCAAACAAATAACTCGAAGCGTATATAATACACGACATGTGTTATATCTAAAAGATGACAATTAAATTAAAATGGTTTAATTATATGATACTTTCCAAGTATTATATAAGAAAGATGATAAAAATAAATGAAACTAAGTAATTCGACACGCGCCCGGATATCCCCAAATGATTTAGTAGAAAGTTCCTTTATGAAAATAACGCACGTTTTAAAGTTGTGGAGTAGATTGATGAAATCTCTAAAATTAAAGCTTACGTTTGATTATCGGGCCTTCACGATTTTATATTTCTTAAGACATTTCAAGGAAGTAAATAAAGTAAATTTGTAAAAATTTACTAAGCGTAGCAATTTATAAAAATCTCTGCATGACCAAGCGCCTGTAATGGTTTTACATATTAACAAAAGTTAATTATTTTCCCTCCATTGAATCAATCCGTGTTGCAAACCCAAACACACCCCTTAAGGTTATTATAATCGCAATAATGAAAAAATAAAATAAAAGTATTAATTAAACCATTTCCACCATTTAGATTCCAGGTTTTAATATTTATAAAATCTTATGTTATATTTATTAGTCGATTTTTATATAAACCAAACGTGGCTGCTACTAAACCAAACTCACCCCTTAAGCTATTTCTACACAACCAAACGCACCCTAAAGCTGTTTCTAACAGACAAACGCACCCTATGGTGGTTTTATCAAAACCAAACACGCCCGAAAGCTGATTTTCAGCAAAACAAACACCCCTATGCTGTTACCTCATGAAAACCAACGCACCCTTGTTTGTGACCATTCAAACGAACACACCCCTAGTGCTAAACCCAAAACCAAACGCACCATTTGTATTTCTATAACAATCAAACGCACCCTAATCTGGCGAAACAACAAACCAACGCTCCTCTTAACGGTTTCTACCTAACCAAACGTACCCGGTTGCTTTTCCCTTGTTTCTAATACCCACCAATACACGCACCTAATCTCAGTCCAAAACCAAATCGAACGCACCCCTCTACGTGCAACCATGAAACACCAACCAACACTTTTGTGTACCATAAACCCAACGCACCCTGGGTTGCTGGACCAAACGCACCCTAGATGCAGCAAAACCAACCGCACCCTGATGGGTTTTTAGCAAAGCCAACGCACCCTGATGGGTTTTTAGCAAAACCCAACGCACCCATCTTGTGACTGAGTGGAGGTGGTGGTGAGGCTGACAGTGGTGTCGCGGTGATGAGGGTGGAGGTGGATGGTGTGTGGCTGGTGGAAGTAGAGGAGGTGGTTTCGATGTGATGGTGGTGACGAGGTGGAGGGGATGCTGACAAGGTGATGGTGGTGATAACTGTGGGGGCTGCGATGGCGTGTGGTGACCGTAAATCCCCCGGGGGGGGGGGGGGGGGGGGGGGGTGGTTGTGGTGGGGGGGGGGGGTTGTTTTTGGGGGGGGGGTGGGTTTTGTATGGGGTGTATAGGTTTGGATTGAGGTTTTTTTTTTTTTTTGGGGGTTGTGTTGTGTGTGTTTGTGTTATTGGGTTGGGGGTGAGGATGTGGGTTGGGTATGAAAGTATAACTCCATAGCACAGTACGTAGCACTCCTTCACGCTTAATCCCAGTTATTATTCGTCTCTCAGAGTCGAATCCCTATAATGTGTTAAGATAAGAGTGGGACAACAAAGGAATTTGAAAATGTGGTGTAGAAATGTGCTAGGTTTTAACTTTATAAAAAAATGAGATAACCCTAATTGTTATCTATATATATATAATAAAGTTTTTTTTTAAAAGATGGCAAGTGTATAATAGCTTGGGGTTAATGATGTAAATATTACTAGAGGGACCGGAAGTGTAATTTTTGTTAATTAATGGTTCGGGACTCGTTTAGGCTAGTTAACGGACGATTTAAAACACGAAAGTTGCGCCATTGTTTTCCAAATAGTTTTTCCAACAAAATGAGCATCTATATGACTATAATTTTATAAATCTTTTATAAAATTTAAATAAAATGTTTATTATTTAATTGTGTATTCTTGACAAACTTTGTTCGAAAAATGTCTTTAAATTGAATAATTTCATTTTTAAATAAATGTTTTTTAATAACGTGATAAATAATTTTTTAAGTACTTTTATTTAATAAAAAGTGATAATTTAATATAATTAAATTATTTTCGTGTCGGTACGTGTTGTACGCGATTTTTTTAAAATTTGCGAGTTGTCTTTTCGTTTGTAAGTCTAATAAATTTGTAAATGAGAGATAAGTAATAATAAATATAACTTATTATTTAAATATGTTTCAAAGATTTACCGGCAACGCGGTAATCGTTATTATGTACCGTAGTAAATATGTTAAAAAGTCAAAAAGTCAAGTCCGACCTGAAAATTCAAAGGGTAAAATAGTCATTTAAAATTTCTAAAATTTGCCAGTTGTTACATAAGTGCTTTTCGGTAGGCTTTGCCTGATACCGGGCACATAAGCAGACTGCATAAATAAGGTCGGGTCTATTGGATGTCAGATACATGAGGGATCCAATCATGCCACGGTAAAGTGTAGCATCAACTGGTGTCCCTTGAAGATCTTTATCCAGATTATTCTTTTCCACCATTGGTGTGTCTACATAATCACTAGTTAGCATACTGTTGATCCCACTTGAATAGATCTTGCTTGGCTTGTTATAAAGCTTAGTTACTTTGGATAAATCCAAAACAACTATGATAGAAACTTTGTTTGAATATATCAAAGACTATGCGGAATCTAGTCTATGATACTAAAAGAATAAGCAATAAAACAGTAACAAACAAGATTGTAAAATACCAAACTTTAAGCCTCAATATATTAATACGAACACCCTTGATAGTGTTAGGGTTATACAAAACTTTGAAGCTATAAACTATGAATGAATGTATATGAATGAGAGATATAAACTACATGCCCTAGGGTCTCCTTTTATACACCAAGGAACCCTAATGGGCTTACAACGTGTTTTCTACTCATACATATCTTTTCCTAATATATCTCATACATATCTCTTCAGCAATACTAAAACAAACTAACAGTACTAACTAATGGAAATAGCATAAACTCTTCTAGCAGTAGTAACATTTTGTACTGGCAGTACTAATATTACACTAGCAGTAGTAATAACTTAGAACTTTTTCTTCAATCGTGAGCAGCAGCAGTAACTTCAACCAGCAGTTGTAACTAGAACCAGCAGTAGTAAGATTTAAGAATCCTTTTATTCGCAACAATCCTCCCCTAAACTTGTGATTTACCTCCAAATCATCAAGTTTCTTGAATTAAACCTTGTTCTCTGAGAGGATTCTTCCAAAACACTTCATCTTCTTGGTATTTCAACATGCATGAATATCATCCTAAGAAGTTCTCTGGACATCTCATTATCTTGATCCACCAAGAGCTTTGCGACCAGCATCAATGTAAGAGTTTCTCTTGACAATGGATACTCCTTCTCTACTAGCATGTAGATGTCTATTCCCTTCTATGTAGACACATGATGCACTCTACATGAATCATATAGCTTCCAAGTTAAATCATTAATATGCTTTTAAAGCTTCCATAACTCATCATTTGTATCTGGTTCAAATAATCTCTTCAACTCAACCCATATCTCTCTTTCTTTGTTATCTGTTAGTTTTGTTGAATTGAACTTCTCTTTAACCAGACTCCACAACATCACTAAGTCATCCCTGTCAAAGGCTTTCAGCATATCATCAAAGAAGTAATGTACCTTAGTATGATTTCCAACTCTTATGATCTTCCAGTTCTTCCTTATGCCTTCAGTGTAAATCTCCTAGTTAATTATTAGATACTTAGTTTGTAAGGCTGCAACATTCATCCCTTGCTCTGGAACTATTATCATCATTTGTTGTAGCTTTTCTTGTGACAGTTCCATCATATGGGGGGGGGGGGGGGGTTTGGGGGGGGTTTCTTTATCTCTTGGTTCTTCAGCTAGTTCTGAGCTTTCACCAGTCTTTTGCCTCTTAGAACTTTCTTGATCAAGTTCTTCTTCTGCAACCCTTTTTGAACTTTTAGCTGCTAACTTAGGAACTGCTTTGTCAACTTCACTCTCTATAGTTTCATTTCCTTTCACCAACTCTGCATCCATGTCTACAAATATGTTTACTATTTTCATTTCTTTCTTAAACAACATCTGGATCTCTTCAAAACTTGTGTTCTTCAATTGAGTGTGCTTGTATCCATCCATGTTCTTTAAATAAGTAGACATTAGGTTTCTCTTTTTCTTCTCTGCTCTTCTGCTCTAAGTCTTGCAAAATGTTTCTTTCTTTCATTCATGAGCTCCACAAATAACTTTGACCTTTCTTTGATGGTCAAATCTTCTTGCTCTTTTGCCTGTAATTTTGCAGCTAACTCATAGTCTGCATCCATTATAGCTTGAACATCATCCCATTTAGCAATGTCTGCAGCTTTACTTCCTTTACCAGCCTGTATAGATCTAACACATCTTGTCTATCAAAATCATCAAGCATTACACTGAATATCTTGTAAACTTTAATACTTCCATCGGCCCTGATGATCTGATAATACATCTTGTCTTCTGCTAGAATGTGTGTCTTCCAGCCAACTATTAGAGATTTTGTAGCTAATGATTCAACAATGACAACACTATTTCATCTGGAACTATCTCCAAACAAGCTTTAAGTTTTTCCTTTTTTGCATCATCCTCTAGCTTTTGTCTCTTGACACTTTCTTCATCAAGTTCTTTCCTTGTTCTCTTCTTACTTCCTTCTGCCTGGCTTTTACTTCCTTCCACCACCTTTGAATCCATAGGAACAAATGAATCTACCACTTTATAGTATTATCAAATAAAATCTGAATTTCTTCAAAACATTTATTCTTCAACTGACTATGCTTGTAATTAGACATATGTTTCAAATAAGTACATATTTGATTCCTCTTTTGAGCTTTGGTTGGTGGTTTTCTTCTGATCTCTTCAGCTCTAAGCTTTGCAAAGTGCTTCTTCCTTTTGTCCATGAGCTCTACAAATAGTTTTGATCTTTCTTTAATGGTCAACTCTCTCTGTTCTTCTGCTTGTAGTCTCTGAGCTAACTCATAATCTGCATCTATCATAGCTTGAGTATTATCCTATGAAATTAAGTTAGCCTCTTCTTCTCTTTGTCTTGCTACCCTTTTTTCTTCTTCTAACTCAGCCTGCAATTTTTCTGCAAGTCTTTTAGCTATTTCTTTGTCAAACTTGATCTGATCCTTTTTCTTTAATGGCTTATCTGGTTTAATCATTTTAGCTTTTCCCTTGTCTTTTAGATCATGTTGTGGAGGAGGTACTATTTTTCTTGTTTCAGACTCACTAGGTTCTTGCATAGTTACTCCTCTTGTTGTTGTAGCGGTCTCACTAGATACTCCTTTTTCCTTTGATTTTTCCTTTGATTTCACACTTCTAATTTTCATAAGGGTCTGAGCAATTATGAGATCTTCATCTTCAATAAGAATTGTTGTTGTTGGAGGAGTACTTGGTTCAGCAGTACTAACAGATACACCAGCAATAGTAATTGGTGCACTGATAGTAGTAACAGGTTCAACAGTAGTAATATTAATACTGGCAGTAGTAATTGATGTACTAGCAGTATTAACTCCAATATCATGACCATACCTCCCCTGAGTCTCTGAATCATCTTGAAACCATGAAATCCCTTCATCTTGATCAATTTCATTCCTCCCCTGTTTGGATGCAAACAAGGGTGTCACATTCCCTGAAAAATCTTTTCCTTTCCTTCTAATGTTTGCAAAAACCTTTTTAGTATGAGAAGGTGTATCATATTTATCATTAAAAACTACTGTAAGATTTTCAATTTGATTGTTCAAAAACAGTTGTAAAAACCTTGGATACATTAAAAACATTTTATAATTAGGGTCCTAGTCTCTCAACATACCATCAAAAATCAATTTAGAAAAATTAAACTTTTGTTTCTTAGTCAAACATATAACTGCTGATGTTATATGAGTACCAAATTCATTCCAAGCAGTTGATTTAGAACTTAAACTTTGTAAGATGGTATGAATGAGATACTTCCATTGAAAGGAAAAGAAAGATTTATAAAAAGTAAATTTATCAGAAAGCTTTTCATACCCCATCAATTGAAGGTTTTCAAAAATCTCAGTGTTTGTAAGAAAAGTAATACCATCCACGTCATTAAAGTGAAGATCTCTCCTTGGTTCTATCTGTATAGCATATATAAAATACTAGGCAAATCCAAACTCTTCACCCTTGACCAAGGTAAAAAGTCAAGACCTACCTAGAAATA
>BQNB010077626.1:0-28746 GCA_026074375.1 Tanacetum coccineum | reverse complement strand
CTAGTCACACCTCTTTCTGATTCTAATAAAGATGAGAGTCTAATTCTAAGAGACGACATTGAGTTTCTACTCCAAAATGATCCGTCTACTCCTTTGAAAAGCGTTGCTTCCATTATCGATGGATTCATCAATGATCCACCTTTCAAAGAGAATGAGAATTTATTTGATTTGGAATGTAAAATGAATGATGAGGATGAGTGTTTCAATCCAGGAGGCAATAATGATGATATCGATGCTTTTCTAGCTATCGAAGTTCCTACGTATATTGAAGGTTATTTTGAATCAGAAGGAGACGTAATCTATCTTGAGAGTTTGCTTAGTGATGATACCACCCATAATCTTTCTCCCGAAGTGTTTTTTAATCATGAACCACAACACATTGAGAATGAATCAGATCATGTTACTTTTTCTCCCAAGAGTGATCCTCTCCACCATGAGTTCACCGGTGACCTTATCACGGTTCCTTCAGGAATTGTTAGAGAGCACGAGGATTATATGAATCGAATGTCGTTATGCGGTAATTCATCTTCCCGGTCACCGGAAAATTCTCATACAATCATCGAATCTCTTCCCTCATCTACTACTCTCATTGAAGATAGTGACTCCAATAGGGAAGAGATCGATATATTCTTCGGACCTAATGATTTGATACCACCGGGTATTGAAAGTGATTTTGACTTGGAAGAGGATATTATTGACAACTTGTTTAACGATGATCCCATTCCCGAATATGAACGTTTAACCTTCAACATGGAACCCGATGTGCCAGTGATAAACAATGTTGATGAGCTTAATGAAGACGAATGTTTTGACCTAGGGGGAGGTGAGATTAATGTTGAAGTTGATGATTCCTTCGAATTTATCACTTGGACTTTTCTCCCGTACCTCACTTACCCTGAAGTTTCTTCCTTACTTTCCTCCACCAAAAATGAGGACACCATTTTTGACCCTGGCATCTTTACTTAGAGTCGGTGGCCTCTCATCGGGATGGAACTTTCATGTGCTTAAATGTTTATCCAAACATTAATGAAAGCCCGATTGATATTTTCTCCACACTCTCTCCAAGGATGAATGAATTCGGGGATCGAGTCAAGCTATGTGACTCGGTTACAAAAACAAAGCGCTTCGTGGGAGGCACCCCATGCTTATCCATTTTCTTTCTTATTTGTGATGTGAGAAGGCTTGTACTCTTCCGATTCTTGTTTGTACTTGTGATTGTTTGCAGGATTGACCCAGAATTTTCTGAAGACTCTTATGTTTGGTGTTTTATCCCGGTCCACTCGAACTTCCTAGCCTTTGCTTGCCATTAGTTTGGGGAAATCCGATATCCTAAAGATTATTATCGACTAACATTTATCTTTTAGCACACTTAATAAAAGGCTAAAGATTTTTGTGATACTTTCTTCAGGCTTGAGTTATGCATTAGACCTTTTTGAGTTCTAGTATGGGGTTTTTAAGTCTTAGGCTAGGAAACATTGAGGACAATGTTTAATTTTAGTATGGGGTAGTATATCTTCGATATGATTTTACTTACTTTTACCCGTTGTTCTCACGTACCCCGTTTTTCCACCAAAATTTTCAAAAAATATGAAAAAATATAATTTTAAAAAATAAATAAGTGTTTTTATACTATTTTACTTTCTTGCTGGGTAGAATAAGAGTAAATTTTGGAACTGATCTGAGGCGTGTTGAGTCTAGCTGGTTCCCTTAACTTTTAGGGCTACAGCAGTTCGCGGAAAATACACGAGAACGAAACATGATAGTGTTAAGTATGAGTAGGATGCTAAACCAAAGGATTAGTTAGAAATCTTTAAGTGCTCTGTATGTATTTGGTGCTTTTTCTCCATAAGCTCTTAACCGGAATAATATACGTGCTATTTTTGGAAATTAAACTTAAATTAACAATTTTTATGTAATATATAGCAAAAATTTTAGTATTAGTTCAAACTTATACTTGAATTTTTCATAAAGAAGTCTTCCTATATAAAAAAATGAAAAAGTTTTAAAAATAGGAAATGTGGTGTTTTATAACTTGTGATTTCTAAACTCTCTCCATAAAAGTCTTTGCTACTTTTTAAAGATTTAGTTTGGGGAAGTTTTGAGATATTTGGTTTTAAAGCATATAATATTGCGCGAGGACACGCAATCGCTTAGTTTAGGGAATTTTGATATGTGTGAAACCACATATCCATTTTATATCAAAAATGACTCATAAAAGACAAAATTGTGCTTAAAATGCTTGTATATTGCTTGTTTTGTTTTTGTGATTGTGTAGGTATGGATAATGCAAAAATCGCAAGAAAACGGTTAAAACCGGACAAACACGGACACGGGATCGAAAAGAATGCAAAAGAGCCGAGAGTATTCATCAATTGTCAAAAGTCAACTCACTAAACGACAAAACCTATAAAATACCCAAAACAGTCCTTCAAGTCAAACCAAACTACAAAAATGGTCCTTAAGCCCTAACAGTGTTAACTCTTTAATATATAAAGAGTTAACACTCGTTATCCTCTTTATAATAACCCAAAAAATACCCGGCCCAATTCCTTTTCTTTTTTATAAACACAGGTCAAAGCCCACTTTACCCCGAGTCAAACCCCCACCCAAACGGTTAAATAGGCGCCAAAACCTATTTACTATTCATTATCCCTTCCATTTTACCCCGAGTCAAAATCAAAGGGCAAATGGAAATTGAGGACGTGGCTATGTCTATGTGTTTTGTGATAGATTCTTGTTCTTCTTCTTTATTTGCCATGCAAGGCTAGATATATTAGTATTTACTTATTATGGCATAAAACTTAGATTGTAGATCCTTTTAATGTTGCTTTTTGTGATGGATGTGCGCGTTAGACTTTAGAAAACTAGCCAGATATTAAATTGGCATAGACGTCTAGGGAAACGTGAGTGTGTAGAAAGGATATCATCGGTAACAGTCTTCATACTACCTTACCCTAATATGGTTGATCCCACTTAAGATATTTCAATTGCATGTAATATACTCTTAGGGGCCTTGTAATAGTCTTTGATATGTGAGAAAACACATATCCATTTTATATCAAAAATGACCTATAAAAGACAAAATTGTGCTTAAAATGCTTGTATATTGCTTGTTTTGTCTTTGTGATTGTGTAGGTACGGATATAGCAAAAATCGCAAGAAAACGGTCAAAACCGGACAAACACGGACACGGGAATGGAAGAATGTACAAGAGCCGGGAGTTTCTAGCAAAAAGGTCAACAAAGTCAACTTTGGTCAACCAAAAAATGACAAAATTCTCAAATTTCCAAATGAGTCCTTAATGTTAATCCCTTTTTACAAAAAGTCCTCAAAACAATAACACCGTTAGTCCTTTAACACTTAGGACTAACGGTCGTTAAATCAATGAATAAAACCCTTTTACCATCTTACCCGGCCCATTAACCAACCCCAGCCCAACACTTATTTAACCCGAGCCAACCCCGGTCAAAAAAGTCAAATTGGTAACAAATTTACCCGCCCAATCCCTTTTACTATTCATTCGTCCCCCACCTCACTTCCCCTGCACCTCACCCATACCCAATCCGTACACCCACATTCTCACATGTCAACATCAATTAAATGCCAGGGTGGCAATCCGAGTGAGTACGCATCAAATCAAGGGCAAAGATTGGATTTCGAGGGAATTAATCAAAAAGGGACGGCTTGGATTATTGCTTGGGCCTCACTCCTCATCTTCTCTCACAAAAGAAGCACAAGCCAAGCTCTAGATCATTCTCCTAAAGCCTATAAATAGAAGGCTTCATCCTCAGAATTATGGCATCTAGAGTAGTTTTAAGTTCTAGTTTTAGCTTATTTTTAAGTCAAATTTAGCTTATTTCTGTCTTAAAACATTGTAATTTCCTTTCAAATGCTTTGTAATCTCCTTTTATATTAATGAAATTTTAATTCAGCTTTTAATTCTCTTTACATTGTCATTTTACCTTAAACTACTCAAATAAGCTCTTATCTTACTCAAATAAGCTATTCTGTTCTTAATAAGCTCTTATTAAGTTCATTTGAGTCTCTAAGCTTGAATTGAACATTAATGGATCATTAATTTTACTTAAACCATAAAATCAGCTTAATACCTTTGCTTATGGAAATGGGAGCTTTTGGATGATAAGCTATTTTGGAAGAGCTTATGGGATTTAGATTTGCTTATTTGAAAAGCTGGGTAGGTTTAGAGCTTATTAGGTTATATTAAGTCCTTGTTTAGCGAGCATAAAGGTACATCTACTTTTATCTCATTTTACGCTTAATTACCATTTTGGTTATTTACTGCTTATTTCTTGCTTATTGCTGTTTATTCTAGCTTATTGTTGCTTATTATAGTTGCCATATGCTTATTAAACTCTTTTGATTGTTAAATCTTTAGTTTTCACATTTTTGTTAAAATTCAGTCATAAATACCAAAAATATTAGTATAGCTTATTGAAGTGCTTATTTACTGTTGATTTTTGCTTAATTGTCCTTAATAAGCTTAGTTGTTAATTTGTTTGTGCTTAGTTCAGCTTAGCTTAATCTGTTTTATTTTTAAGATTGAAAATCAGTAGTTAAAGGGGTGTTTGGCATAAGCTATTATTTTGTTCAAAATAGTTTCAAACTTAGTGTTTAGGTTAAAATTAACTTGTAAAAGCTTAATTTAGTCTTCTCAGCTTATTTCATTGTCTGTTTTTTAAGCTGCAAGTACTTTTTCCATTTTATCAAAGTTTTTCAAAAGAAGTTCAAAACTGCAACAGCCATTTTCATTTAACTTTTTCTTAGACTGAATTAGTTTCAAAATGTTTTCTAAAAGCTGTTTTAAGTAGTATTCAATGTCTACTTTTAAATTTAGCAAAGCTTATTTCCATAAGGTTTTGTTTAAATGTTGATTTTTAAGCCCAAAGTAGGCTCTTCAAGGCTGCACTGACTCAGCATACACTGAGTCAGTTCAGTTAGCTTATTGAGCTAATAAGCTCTATTCCTTTAGCTTATTTGAGTTCTCTGCTTATTCCTTAGGTTCTTAGTTTCAGTTCTTGTAGCTTATTCAGTTTGTTAGTAGCTTATTAGCTTATTTCATAGTTAAGCAGTTTAAAGTTTTAAAAAGTTAGTGTTCTGTCTTAATTAGCTTTTTCCAGCTTATTCAGTAGATTTCATAAAAAGTTTCTTTTATAAAAATTGTTAGTTTATAGCTTATCTACAACTTTGCTTTTATAAGTTTTCAAAAAAAAGGGGGGGAAGATGGAAATCGGGGGTGAGCAAGGCTCGAACCCCCGACCTCAACATCCTCAACCCTTATAAACGCCTCACACCACACACCTCTAACCATCGTGCCCTGGGGTCTTTTTCGTTATAACTTTACAAAGTTTAATATTTGTATACTTTTTCCCCCTTTTAGTTAATAAGCTGTTTTAGCTTTTTACACAGCTTATTCGATAAGCTGTGTAACTAAGCTTATTTTTCCTAGGTCCCTTTAAGTTCAAGCTATTTTCTATAATTTTTATAATTAGTTTAGTATTTTTAAACATTTATTTTTATTAAAAACTTTAAAAATTCATAAAAATAGAAAAATAATCAAAAAAATATAATTCCTTTTTAGAAAATTTTATTTTATCGTAAAGTTTCTAGGAAAATTAGTTTTGCTATCGTAGGGTTCAAATTGCAAAATTTCGATTCCGTATGGTTTAATATTGCAAAATTAGTAATTTCTTAAAGAACGGGATTGCGATCCCGGTCCCCCGACGGGTTTATATCCGTGTTTTGAAGCTCATTTCATATCTCCGTTTTAGTTGGTTTCTAGTGTTTACCTCTTAAACGTTACTATTTTAAATATCAATTTAGAGTCTATTAAAAACAGAGAAAAGATTCAATTTAGGTTTAATTTGTAAGATTAAGAAATTTAGGGTATTAATAACATTTAGGTTTTCTGGGTTTTGCGGTTTTTTTGTTAAAGATTGAAAAATTTCCCGTTATTTGGTTTTTACGTGCGTAAATTGTTATCTATATGCTCTTTATTTTAATTGTTTATAATTCATAGTAAATGTAGGATAATCAAATCAATCTATTGAGTTAACCAGATGTTCAAAATCAGTTGACCGAAACAACAGTAACGTGGTCGCTCAATTTCGGATAAATCGTTGAAGGAATAACGCACCTAGGGAAATCATACTTTCCCGGTTAATATATCGTATAATATATATTTTTATGAGAAATTTTATTTTTGTGAGAATTTTCCTTACGACCTTTGTCCTCAAGGGTAGTTTGGTAATTTTCTTTCATATTATATTTTATTATTACGTGTATAAGATTGCTACAATCAATATTCAATCCTCAATTCATCTTTAGTTAAGCAATTAAAAAAGTCCCAAACAATACAAACAACCCATTATTTATCAGTATAAAATATAAACAGTCTTAAACACTCATTTAATTTACCTATTAACACATTCCCAAACACCCCTTTAATTCGACTATTAAAATTCATAAAAAATTATTCATATTAGATTATTAACCTAAACTAAGAATTAGAAAAATAAATATGGCAGCTATCAACATTCAACAAGCAAACAAGCATCTGATTTATGAAAAAGTTGCTGTGAATTTTTTCATTAAATAAATCTTCATTATTAATTATTAATTAAGAATTAAAAATAAATCAAAAATCAAAAAATACTTGTAAGATAGAAAAATACCTCTATAAGTTAGAACATAGATCCCTCAAATGAATACTTGTGATTTGTGAATTGGTGATTTGAGATTCAATTGTTAAAAAAATAAAAGCCTAGAAAATGATTAAATGAAGCTGGGAAAAGTGGTCGGGCGAAAAAAAAAACCAGTCATTTGAAGAAAATCGCCCATTAGCCCATTAGTGTTTTACATGTTTCTCTTTCCGCCCATTAGGCCCATCAATAATAAAAAAGGTGCCAAAAAGCGCCCCCTCACTTTAAAAAAGGTGCCAAAAAGCGCCCAGAAGTTACATTTTGGGCAGAATTTGCCACCTCTAAGTAGAGTATATCATATCCATTAATTACAGTCGCAAATAATCAAAATATAATTCGGTAATAACTGGCTCGTGCTTTCTTTTTGGAATTGAAATGAAGGTTGGCAACATAGAGAAAAGAAGTAGCAAGTTGAATCACTTACCAACACCTTGGCTAAGTTTGTACCAATCTGCAAACTCACTATCTTTGCACACAGGTAGGGACTTGCTCCGTACATGCTTTATCTCGTAACCGCCCTCCCCCCCCTGGGTTTTTTATTGGTTTTTATGGTTTTTTGGTTGTTGTTTAGGTTGGGTGTTTGGTTAAGGGGGTTGGGTTGGCGGGGTTGTCGGTGGGGTGTTTTGGGGTTCATGTTGGGTTTTTTTTATTGTTTTATCGGGTTTGTTAGGGTTTGGGGGGGGGGTTTTTTGGTTGGTTATGGGTTACGGGGGGTTGGTTTTTTGTTTGGGGGTCTTGGTTTTGTGGGTGTTTGTTGTGTGTTTTGGTGGTTGTTGTTTTTGTTGGGGGGGGCCAGGGGGGGGGGTGGGGTTTTGGTTTTATATGGGGTGTTATTTGGCAAAGGATTGTAGAGTCGTACCGAGGAGTGAATCTGCCAATGCTAGTTAACCCACTGTATAGAGCATCCATTGTATGAGTGTGGTCCAACCAGTACCGGACCATGTCAGGTCAGCTTGTCCTAGATTGAATAGGGCACAAGGACCGAAGAAAATCGTCCAAACCAAGTTGCTGCTAATAACGGGGGTCAGGGTCGTGGAAACCAAGGGAACCAGGCTAGGGGTAGGTGAATTCATGTTTGGGAGGAAGAGGAAGCTAGCCTAAGGATCTGAACATTGTGACGGGTACGTTTACTTTGAACAATCATTTTTGCACACATACATTCATTTTGAATCTGAGGTGCCAACTATAGTTTTGTTTCCACTACTTTCATACCTCTGTTAGGCTTAGAACCCAAGCGAAATTAAGGTTTTCAAATATGTGATTGTGATAAGCTCAGCAGCATCTGTAGTGTTTTGATAAGGTTATTAAGGGTTGCAAACTAGAAATCGAGGGTCATGTCTTTGACATCGATTTGATACCTTTTGGGAATAGGAGTTTTGATCGTTGTGATTCATAGGTATGGAATATTTGTTAATTATAGGACTGAAATAATTTGTTCATGAGAAGGTAGTGAGGATACCACTATCGGATGGCAAGGTGCTTAGAGTATTAGGAGAGAGACCGGAAGAGAAAACGAGATTTTTGATGGGTGCTAAGGCTGGTGACAGGAAACAAGAAGAGATTGTTATGGTTAGAGATTTTCCTAAGGTATACCGGGCCATGACCCTATCCTGGCATTACAGGCTAATTCGGGAAATTAAGCTTTCAGAATTAACGTTAATCCCTAGAGCAACGCCGGTTGCAAAGTCTCCTTATCGTTTGGCACCTTCTGAATTGGAGGAGTTGTCGGGACAACTCAAGGAACTCCAAGACAAAGGTTTCATTCGACCAAGCTCTTTGCCTTGGGGAGCACCGGTATTGTTTGTAAAGAAGAAGGATGGTTCTTTTAGAATGTGCATTAATTATAGAGAATTGCACAAGTTGACTGTTAAGAATCGTTATCCACTTCCCAGAATTAATGATCTATTTTATTAACTGCAAGGGTCGTAGTTTTTCTCGAAGATAGATCTTAGGTTTGGATACCATCACCTGAGAGTGCATGAGGATGACATTCTAAATACCGCGTTTAGAACTCGCTATGGACATTTCGAGTTCACAGTAATGCCCTTTGGTCTGGGACTGATGCAACCAAGCGGTTATTCCTATGGATTTGATAAATATAGTTTGTAGGCCTTATCTTGATAAGTTTGTGATGGTGTTTATAGACGATATCTTAATCTACTCTAAGACTCAAGAGGAGCATGTAGAACACATAAGGCTAGTCTTGGGACTGCTCAAAAAGGAGAAACTGTATGCTAAGTTTTCTAAGTGTAAAGCTGTTAAGAATTGGAAATACCCTAGAACTACGACTGAGGTTCGTTCGTTCTTAGGATTGGCTGGGTATTACCGTAGGTTCATTGAGAACTTTTCTAAGATAGCAAAGTCTCTTACTATCTTGACTCAAAAGTGTATGGACTTTTGATTGAGGTGAAAGGAAAAGGAATTAGCATTTCAAACCTTGAAGGATAAGTTGTGTAATGCGCCTGTTCTAGCTCTCCCTAATGGATCGGAAGGCTTTGTGGTATATTGTGATGCGTCCAGGATTGGACTCGGCTGTATGTTAATGCAATGAGGTAAAGTGATAGCATATGCGTCTAGGTAGTTGAAAAATTACATAGGGAAGAATTATAACTAACCTATGATTTAGTGTTGGGTTGTCCAGTGGGAGTTTATAGTTTGCACTTAAGATCTGGAGACATTATCTGTATGGGACAAAGAGTGTCATCTATACGGATTATAAGAGTCTTCAGCATATCTTTAGTAAGAGAGAGTTGGAATAGCTCGACAGCGTACTGGATAGGATTTGTTTAGTGATTTATGACTGTGAAATTTGCTACCATCCTGGTGATAGGTGAAATGTGCGTGGGACGATTGCCCTAAGTAGGAAGGAAAGAGTAAAAACTAAGAGAGTTAGAGATATGAATATGACCCTTACGCTCGAAGTATCAAGGATAGCGATACTAGCGGCTCAGACAGGGGCGAAAGGCTATGGATGAGTTTGCAGGATTTTACAGTAAGGTTGGATGAGATGATAGAATAGAGAAGTGAATGGGATACCTCTGTACTACGTGGACTCGAATATTGGGTTACCTTTGATGGGGTGAGGTTATGAACCCTGATAAGGGCATGAAGCCCATCAAGTCGAAAGTACTCTATACACCTAGGAGCTGATATGATGATTATGATTTGTGAGATAGGTATTGGTTTGGCTTGGAATGAAAAGGTTATAGCTAGTATGTTTAGTAAGTGTCTTGCTCTTGTTTGAAGGTCAAGGCTGAGCATCAAAGGCATCCTGTCTTGCTCTGCAAACTTGGAGGATTTCCCGTATGGAAACTGGGAAGGGGATTAGCTTTGGATTTTGTGACTAAGTTGGCTTAGGACTAGTAGGGGGCCATGACCCCACCAAATTCTGGGTCATTTGTGGAACCGATTGGACTAAGTCTGATCATTTTATACCTTATGCTGTGAGAAACTTTTAAGAGGATTGCGATTGGCTAGATTATATTTAAATGAGATAGTTGCTAGACATGGTGTTGACGATCTCGGATTTATATCTGATCGTGATTGTCATTTCACATCCCCAAAGTTTTTTTGGCTAAGTCAATGACAAGAGGGGCATTGGAACTCATTTAGAACCCCCCCCCATGAGTACGCTTATACTCCCTCAGACCGATAGTTAGAGTGAGCGTACTATTCAAACTTTAGAAGACATGCTTAGAGCGTGCGTCCTGGACTTCAGAGGAAGTTGGGATGTTCATCTTCCGTTGGTTGAGTTTTCGTATAACAATAGTTATCATTCTAGTGTGAGATGTGCTCCGTTTGAGGCATTGTATGGTAGAAAGTGTCGTTCGCCAATTATGTGGGCTGAGGTTGGAGAAGGTCAGTTGATAGGACCTGAGTTAGTGCAAGAGACTACTGAGAAGATCTCGCAGATTAAGGATAGACTTAAGGCTGCGCGTGATCGTCAGAAAAGTTATGCTGATAAGAGGAGGAAGCCTCTAGAGTTTAGTGTAGGTGACTATGTTTTGCTTAAAGTGTCGCCTTGGAAAGGTGTGGTACGCTTTGGGAAAAAAGGGAAACTAGCACCTAGATTTGTTAGATCGTTTGAAATTATTGAAAAGGGAGGCCCCGTATCCTACATGTTAGATTTACCTGAGGAATTAGATGGTGTTCATGACACGTTCCACGTGTCGAACCTTAAGAAGTGTTTGGCTGATCCAACACTGCAAGTGCCTTTGGGTGAGATTCGAGTTGATAATAAGCTGAACTTTGTAGAAGAGCCTGTGGAAATTTTGGAAAGAGAGTTTAAGAAGCTGAAGCGTAGTAGGATTGCCATCGTTAAGGTTCGGTGGAATTCGAAACATGGTCCTGAATTCACGTGGCAACGTGAGGATCAGATGAAGCTTAAGTACCCGCATTTGTTTAGTGATGATAGTAGTTGAATTTCGAGGTCAAAATTCTTTTAAGGGGGGTAGAATGTAAACTTTGCCCCTTTTGTGTTCTGAATATTTCATTTTTAGTCCTTTGACTATTTGACGTTTGTCAGTTTATTCAGATTTTTGTACCGTGTTGACGGTGGTGGTTTTGTTAAGAATTGTGGTAATTTATGGTTTATTGTGAATAATAGTCCTTTTTAGAGGTTATTATTGCGTTATTTGCATTCTGGGTGGTTGACCCGTGAATTTTGAGAAATGCCGAAAAACGAGTCCCGACATGTCCGTTAATGTCCAAATGAGTTTTGAAGAGTTTAAAGTGTAAATATGTCGCGTAAATACTCTAGGTTAATGGAAAAGTATTTTTAAGGTGAATAAATATGCTAATTAACTTTAGGGACTAATTTACGGTTAAGTTTTACGAGCTTTTAAGTAATCCCGACACAAAAACGACACCCCGAACCCCCTTGGATACCATGGCTGGTTTAAGTCTCATAGAAGACAAGGATGCCATATTTTTAGCTAAAATGTTCCCACTTGTACACATACATTCTCTTTTACAACCAACATTCCCATTCATTCTCACATTTTAGTTTTCAAAAAACACACACACACTTGTATGTGTGTGTGTGTGTGTGTGTGTGTGTGTGTGTTCGTCCGCCACCATCCACCACAAACCACCATAGATTTTCCAACTTTGATCAAGAAATACATATTTGGATATTCATTTAAACAACGTTAGGGTTATCCGTTCGTGTCGAAATCTACATTTTTGAAGATTTTCTTGTAATTTGTCCCAAAAATTAAATTTCGTTTGTCCTTTGGGTTTATATTGATGCATAGATGTTTGTTGACAAGTTGATCGTCAGAAATATCGATTTTTGGAAACGCAATGAATAAAAAGGTGCATTTGGAGTTTCGATAAAAATGAAACAAAACATAAAGGTTTTGTTTAGTTTTGATATTGTGGGGTCGTGATGGTTGAGAAACATATATTGCTAGATAGCTTGTTTGTATAAATAGCTTGTATAGCTTATTTTGAAGGTTTACGTAGCTTATTTTGAGCTTATATACACACGACATCTTTTAAAAATCACAAGGGAATGATTTCTGATTTTTTTCGTGGTATGACAATGTTTGTGGACTAATTTTTATACTTAATGGTGTTAACCTAATACTATACGTAGCGTACTATCATTATTTTGAGCTTACGGACTTGATTTTTGGGAGCACTTGGGCTCACGGCCATTAGGCACAAATAAGTCGTGGCTATATTATGGCTTATTTTGGTCCTGGGGTTATTTTGCTACTTATATAGTTATGAGCTTATGTAATAAAGTGGACCTTAGTTTTGGGCTTGGATCGTATTTTGGAGGTAAAATACTTAAATTGTGACCTTATTGGGCCTTAAAGCCCAATAAGCGATTATTTATATCATTTTAAGAGTTTTTGACGAACTTTTGAAAGTGAAATGTGTTTGCGAAGTGCTATAGAACATTAATTTTGGGAAAATTCGTTTTAGTAAACGTTAAAGATTGAGGTTTAGGAATTTTGTCAGAAAAGTGTCGAAAGTTTGAAAAATGTTTTGAAAATAAGGTTAAAAAAACCTAGGAAAAAAGTTATATAAACGTACGGGTCCAGTCGAAATTTTCATAAAAAGTTTATACTTAAAATTTTTACTTAAAAACAAAATTTTTGATTTTGAATACTAAAATATTATTTTATTATTTTAATAAATCACTAAAAGAACGAAAAATCTAATTTTTCTTGAAACTCTCTCTAATATGTTTATTATGAGTAAACTATAATTTTCAACCACATGTAATATTATTTATACGGTAACTAAGGGAACGAATAGACTTATCGAAGATATATTTATAATTATTTATTATAAATATTTACTAATAATACTTATCTTTTTCTTTAAATAAGTATAAATTTATGATTAGCTATGGGATTGTTATGATTGTTGAGATAAGTCGTCAACCATCACACCACTAAACTGTTAAGGGTAATTGTACAACAATCAAATGTGAAAACTGTTTTGGAAATGAATGATTAAATGTGACATTAACTGGACTAGGTCGTGTGCGGACGTCGTTGTATTTGCTTGTGTGATTGAGATTTGGTTGCTAAAGGCTTGCTTGAGGTGAGTTCTCGTAGCTCCACTTTTTAAATCTTTTTTGTTGGGGGAAAATGATACTCAAATGTGTTTGGAACTGATTTTTGAACTGTGCGAAATGTGGTTTTGTTTTTGGGACAATTTATGTGCTTATGACTGCTATGTGAATATTATGTGCTAGGTGGTTATTTGGATAGGCTGTGTACGCCTACCCTAGTATTTGTATGGTTATTTGGATCGGCTGGGTACGCCTACCCTAGTATTTGTGTGATTGTTTATATCGGATGGGTACGCCTACCCAGTTTCTATGTGGTTATTAGATCAGATGGGTACGCCTACCCTAGTATGTGTGAGGTCCTGCCCCAATCTAGTGCTCCAGCTGGTAGGCCCTTTAGATGCGTAAGTGACATATTTTGCTTCCTGACTAGCGGGGATGCTAGGGCAGGGTGATCGACTAGCAGGATCGCTAGGTCGTGTTACATGATTAACGGGGATGCTAAGTCATGGGTTGTTTGCATATATTCATTGTCATATTGCACTATTGTCCATTGTTTTGAGATATTGGCACAACTTTTGGTTTGGAGTCAAACCTACGAGCTCACCAATATTATTGTTGACGTTTTCAAGTATCATTTTTAGGTGAAGTGAAAGATGAATAGGTTGGTGATATGTGAAAGCAGGCTTAGGAGTATCCCGTGTGGATTTTTCATGTGAATCCTTGCTTGTTTATTTGTTTGGTTCTTAGTACTTGGAAGTTTTGGTTTAAGTTTAGATTTGAACCCTTGTGTGGGCAATTTGAATTGTAAGAGATTATGGATTTTGTTATGATTTGGGACATCACTCGAGGTTGTTCAAGGTTGATGGTCTTCGTAACACTTGAAGTTTATGCATTGTAGTTTTCTTTATATTGTATCTTGTGTTATGATTGATCATTATGTTACATTCCTGAGTTTCCGCCATTGTTGGGGTGTGACATCAAGAAATTTCTCAAGAATGGGTAACTTGAGAAAGTTGTTGTAGTTATCAAGTCTTGTACTCCGAATACGTTGGGCGATCTCACAGTAACACTCAAAGACCTTTCTGGTACAATCTCTGGTACTATTCATTAAAAAGTGCTTACATAGGAGAGGGTTGCAAAAGAGATTGTCATAGGAGCGGATTTGATACTTCATAATGTTTTTGTATTTTCTCCTAAGCAATCAACTCATCATTATCTTAAAATTACAAATAAAAATATGGTCAAAGTATTCCACAAGGATGGTGGGTCTGCATAGTTTCTATGCTCCGTTCTGAATGTTGCAAAGAGTATTTTTTGACTTTGGCATATCTTAGTAACTCAAATATCTTTCTTCGAATTGTTATATACAAATTGCTAACTTGTCAAGACTATGCTTTTATAAATATGGCACAACATTAGTGCAACTGCAAATGCATCCATAAGAAAACAAACACCAACATCAAAAATAAACAAAACTTACTGAACAAACAACAACTTAGTAAACAAACAACAACTTAGAAAACAAACACCAAAATCATTCATCATTTGGATACACATGACACAATAAGATCTAGCGGTCTACTAAAAATTAAACATCTAACTTAGAAACCAAACACCAACATCATTCATCATCTGGATATTTTTTCACCACCTTTTCGACAAAATAGGAAACTATATCTCTCAAACCATCAGCAATGTTTTCTACCTGTTCCCTTATTTCATCAGTGTACCAAACGATGTTATTGACCTTTCTTTTCAAGACCCTCGCTTAACATTACCATGATTTCTTCAGCCATAGGTGAAATTTTCTTAAAAATCAAGAATTCTTCGTCAACCATGAGAAACTTACCGTTATCACTTAAGGCCGACATGTTTTTAGTTATTAAGATTGTTGTGTGAGAATCAGAGGGAGAAATCTAGTTTTTTTAAGAACCTCGCGTAACATTACCATGATTTCTTCAGCCATAGGTGAAATTTTTTAAAAATCAAGTCTTCTTCGTCGACCATGTGAAACTTACCGTTATCACTTACTGCCGACATGTTTTGAGTTATTAAGATTGTTGGGTGAGAATCAGAGGGAGAAATACAGTGTATAAGAATGGTAAATCTGGTATCGATTTAAATACTTAGGTTTGAGGGTTCAATGGTGTATCTGGGTTTGACGGTCCAATGGTGTAATTGGGTTTCAGGGACTAATCGTGTAAGGAAAACCACAATTCTTCATTTTCCCGCCAAGAGATTAGCCTGCCAATAGACTAGCCCTTTTGTCCGCCAATGGAAATATAGAACGTAGTTACATGTGTAACAAACAACAATCACTGTTAAATAAGGACCAAACGGGCAAACCCGGTTATAACATCAAGGACCAAGCGTGTATAAACTCTCATGATACTAACATGTTTTTGCAACTTAATTATGACTTTGATTTATCAGGAAATTAAGTAGACTATGGAACGTAGTAACACGTGTAACATATAACATTCACTGTTATAAAGGGACTAAACAGGCAAACCTGGTTTCCACATCAAGCTGTGTATAACCTCCCATGCTACTTATATGGTTTTGCAAATGAACAAAACTGGTTTCCACATCATGGACCAACTATGTATAACCTCTCATGCTACTGAGTAGTTTTTTCCAGAATAAGTAAAATAGGTCACAAACAGCTTAAATCGGTCCTAAACAAGTGAAATTATCCATTTTCCACCTAAGTGGACTTTTATTTTTGCGTGTAAAAGGACTTTTATATTTTCCACAGATGTGGACTTTGATGATTACCACTTATGTGGACTTGGATTACAGACATTCTCTACTGAAACTATTAGTTTTTAGAATTACAAAAAAGACCATTCACTTGCACCACCTGCTGCACTTGACTGTGTTAGTATACCGTCACCCATTTCTCTTTCATCTGCATTCTTTGTTTCAGTTGCTGGCACTTGAGAATTGGTAGAAGGTTGACTTACAAGTTAAGTGGGAGTTGTTTTTTTGTGGACTAATTCTTTCTGTTTGTACTTTTCTCTTTGTCCATCTAGTATGGGATGAACCTTGACTACCAACACCAACACCTACACCACCTGCACCACTTGCACCACCCGCACCACCTTGACCATCAGCTGCGGACACACCTATAACAACACCAACACCTGATCCACCTGAACAATCTTGACCAACTGCAGGTTCTGTTTGTTGTGCTTGCCTAGATGCACTACCATTGGCTTCTGCATTGTTGCCACCTACATTAAAAAAACCTTTTAAATTGTTCCATGATGTTTAGATCAAGGACACACTTAAAACTTGAAGCTCAAATAACTACTTGTTGTTGCCTTTCAACCTTGTCCTTTTCATGTTGCCTTATTGTGTCTAATGTTTCTGTAGGATTGACATGTAATGGTTCTTCCTTTCTTGCTCAGTATACCATCTTTTACAAATGGTTCATCCTTATGCTTGGAACTCTTTCTTTTCTTCTTTGGTCGACCTACCTTGACATGATTCTTGGGTGGAAAAAGTGTTGTTGGACATGTGGACTTCTTCTAGTAATTGGTCCATTAATTGGTTGTACCTTGTAAGAGTATGTTTCCCTCTATGTAGTCAACCAATAACATGGATTTACTCATGATTCTGGGGGTGGTGGCACCCGGTCATTCAGAGCCATATTTCAACAAGCTACAACAACATGCTTACAAGGAATCCCTATTAATTCCTATTTTCTACATGAACATGTCATAGTCACTACATCCACAACACACTGATTACTAAGTAAACCTGAAACTTGATACTTATTTGCTCCATTCCATTGCACTTTCATGAAATGAGTTTCTTTCTTGATGGATTCCATGATTCTGGTTGTAGTAAGGGTCAAAGGACCAGTACATTTATCAATGAAACTTTGTACATTTACTATTCTTTTCATGCAATACACCCTAATGTTCTCTGAAAGTGTAATCACTGGCTTGTCCCTACCTCTAACTATTTTACCATTAAAGACCTCACAGATGTTGTTGAGCAATAAATCAGATTTGGCTCTACCTGAAATTCAAAATTATAAAATCATTAAATGCTATACAAGTCTACCTAGTAGTCATAAATATGAAAGCAGTAAAAACTATGTTGGCATTAAGAAAATTACACTATTAGTCCCTGCATTTATGTGTTACATAAAAATAAGATCTTGCCCAATGTTTTGGTGGTATCTTGTTCAACTATTCATGTGCCTTAGGATTCATCTTCTTAAGCTCTAACATACACTTTTTAAACTCCTTAACACTTATAGCAGATGCAAATCTCCACAACAAATCCTTGTATGCTTGTCCACACCATCCCTGCTTCATATTTTCATGTATGTGTCGCAAGCAATATATGTGTTCTGCACTTAGGAACACAGTTTTAATGGCTGGAATGATACCCTGGATGAACTAATTCATTAATTTATTACGGATTCATTTAATTCAGTAGTTAAGAATTCAACAAGTAAAGCATATTACTAACATTTTGTCTATCACTGATGAATGTGAAATTTGAATTGGATGCAGATCTATGTCATCACCCAAACACTGTAAGAACTAGCACCATGAACTCTTACTTTCAGCTTCAACCAAGGCATAGGCCAATGGGTAAATTCCATTGTTTGAATCTAAAACAGCTGCCAATACTTGGCTTGGAAATGGCCCCTTCATGAAAGCACCATCTAAGTATAACAGATCTCTTCTGCAAGCTCTAAAACCCAATTTTAATGCTCCCAAACAAATGTGTATTCTCTAAAACACCCTATTAGGTAAAGAAGGATTAGTATTCCTTTTAACTACAATCTTGACAGTGGTATTAGGGTTTGTAGATTGTAACTCAACAATATAGTCTCTAAGCATAGAATACTGCAAAACGTGATCTCCTCTAATCTCTCTTTCAGCTTTAGCTTTATCTCTGAAAGCTTTGCTCATAGATATCTGAACCTCTAAGTCACGTTGGAGCTGGTCTTGAACTGCCTTAACTGGGATATCCCGATTAACCCTGACTTGATCAAATATCTTCTCAGACAAGAATTTGAAAGTGTAGTGTTTGATTTCCCTGAATTGAAGGCATTTGTGTGTATCTCTATGTGTCTTGACTAGCCAATTTTTTGTTTGTTTGTTTTTTCCTACATACAAGACCCAAGGGCAGAGACCCCCTTTATCATATTCCTCTAAAACAGAAGAACATGATTGACTGTCATCATTGGTACCTGTATTCTTCCTTTTTTACTCCTAGTACTTGGGTATCTTGATCCACTAGGCCCAACTTCCATTCCATGTTTTTGGGCCAGTTGGTCCAGTACCTTGTGACATTGTATATATAGGCACTTTTCTATCACATCTTGCTCTTATCCTAACACTGTCATTCTTATACAGCTTAAAATTTCTTCTGCTTTTAATGGAATGCAGGTAGCATCTGTCCTTAGCCTCTTTTGCAGTTGTAAATTTCTGGCTAGTGTAAAATAAGTACTTCTATTAACCACTAGCATTTATAACACCTTCCATTTCTCTACTCAATTCAACTAATCTTCTCCTCCTGTAATTACTTGTTTCATCATCATTACCAGGGTCACTATCAAAACCATCCGCATTGATGATATCCACATCCTCTTTCTCCTTCTAAAACATCATCTAGGACTAGATTAGTGACCCCAATGTTGTCAAAAGGAACATCCATGCTAATACCAAACAAATGGACATCAACATCAGGCTTTACAGTTTCATTTTCTTCATCTACCAAAAATCTTCATCATCATCATCATCTATACCCGCATCTTCACTAGACTGAACATCATATTCAATTTCATATGCAGTATATATTCCTTCATCATCATAAAAGAATTGTCCATTACTAGGAGCTGATTCATATTCTTGACTATTACCCTGTTCAGCATCTTCCCTAGAAGTTACATAATCTTTAACTATAACATCTTTTACAATGGGTTTCTGAGTTCTAACATCTTCTATAATGGGTTCCTGAGTTCTAACCTCTGCGACAATAGGCTCCTGACTTCTACCAACATCTAGTTCCTCTGACACAGGAAGCTCAAATTGTGTTTCAATTTAGGAAACATTTAGGTTTACTGGTTCATTTAAGTTCAAGTCCAAGTCATCAACTCTAAATGACTCATCATGACTTAAACCAAAACTTTCTACACCATTCTCCGCAACATCACCAAAGCTTGCCTCTCCATCCAATTCTGTTTCCTCAAATGAAAGTTGCCTCATCACATCATTTATAACCTGACTAGCAGTTGCTTGTTGTGAGACAAAACTTAGGTTTATGTCACTAAACTATGACTGTATTGTTGGGAGAACATGGTCTTGTGTGTCAACGCCTTGTACACCACTCAACGGTGTATATGTGATCAAAGACTTATCAGAAGGAGGGGTTAACATACCGGCATACACCTAGGTGTAACGAACTCATAAACAGAATCCTAACATGGTGTAATAGAATCATGTTCAGGCAAATACCTAGGTGTGACAGACTCGCAAACAGGTTCTTTAGTTAGTTTACTAGAATCATGCCATGTCAACAACAACATCTTTTCTGATCTATGTTCAATTGGTGCAATGTTACCAGGCTCATCAGTAATCTCTTCTATTATTGCCCTAAACCATGGTGGCCAAATGTAAGAGTCTAAAGCCGTAACACTATGTTCTATCTAGACCTCAATCAACTTAAAATTTCTAACAATGGTAGTCAGGCAACGGACATCCTCCTCACATGCTAAAGGATACAACCCTTCATCTAGACTAGTGAGTGGTCTAAGATAATTATACAATATGGCATCAAATTCACCTGTATAACCTAATTGAACAACCATCATGTTCAGCACAACAACAGTAAACATATCAAAATCGGCCATATCAAATATGTCGACATGACCATTGACATACATTCTGCCTGGATACCTTCTAAATTTTCCACGATGATGTATTCGAATTGAAAACATATTGGGTGCATTATTTGAAAATCAAAATCAAAACATAACTTCATAAATCGACAATAAACAAGTAAAGAACACTACATTTGTAAAAAAATAAACTTTAAGCAAAAGGGCTTCAAATCATTACCATAAGCCGATTCAAGATCTTCAATTAGTTCCTCAGTGGTGCCTGTCCACTTTCTTCTGCGGAGCTTCCATCCCGTTTGGTCCTCTAACACCATTGCATGTAGGGTTTGAACACAGAAAAATAATGTAGGTATGCTTGTGTGAGTGATTTATGTGAAAGTAGGAATAGGATTAGGGCGGGAATAATCTTGTAAAATGATAAGGATAAGAGGTGGAAGTGAAGTGATTAGTAAAAAAATTAATTGGTGATGTGATGAGAAGTGTATAGGTGTACCCAAAAAATACTTTGTGTTAGGGACCAACGGTGCAGTAACGTAGTTTTTATGCGAAATTACCATAATACCCATCACTAACGAAGCGACTTAATGACCGTTTATCGCTTGGGACCAAACACGCACCAAAATGACCACTTCCGGGACCATTTCCACCGATTTTCAAAACAGGGGACTGAACGGGTAAACGGGGCTGAGTACAGGGACCATCGGTGTAATTTACCTTAGTTATTATGTTTAGGATATGTGTTGGAGTCGTGTTAGGATATGTATTTAGGATAAGTATTGTTATGTTTGACTCTTAATAGCTAAGTATCGTTATCTTAGAAAAGTGTCGTTATCTTAAGAAAAGTCAAAGTCAAAGGTCAAAGGTCATAATAGCCAATAATAGGCCCATGGCCCATTTAACTATTATAAATACTCTTTGTACTCTTTAGTTTATAATCAATCAATCAAGTTTAAGATCAATAAAATTCTCATTCTTCTCTCTATTTTCTTAAGGAGCTTGCACACGCTTGAAGTGGTGCTACTATCCGATACAACCCTTAACAGGGTCGTATCAATTGGTGCTTTCATTGAGAGCTCTCGTTGAGAGGGCTTTCGATTTACGGTTCCAAAAAAGTTATTCTTTCATTATACCCATGGATGAAAACACGGTGAGGTTATGGCTTAGGGACCACCAAGACGCAAATGCGGGCACAACAACACGCCGCAGCTTTGCAAGCGCAGTTTGATGCGTTACGTGTCGAATTGCAGACGGCTACTCGTGGGGTGCTTCAAGGGCGATAAGGAGGGGGTGACGATCAAGGGGCATTGTTGCCACGGTCAATGCGTCTGGATGTTCTGAAATTTTCAGGAGTCGATCTGGATAGTTAGATCTTTGCCATCATGGAGTACTTTTTGCTACTTAACACCCCTGCTGATCAGCAACTGAGGATCGTGGGTTTTAATTTAGAGGGTGCAGCTGCGGAATGGTTTTGGTGGATGACAAGGAATGGTTTGATTACTGATTGGGCTCGATTTGTGGAAAGTGTTAAAAAGCCGTTTTAGACCGTCAAAGTATGAAGATCCATAAGGGGCTTTGTCGACATTGTTACAACTTGGTACGGTGGAAGATTATCAATGGGAGTTTGAAAAGTTAATGAATATGGTTACGGACTCCTTGCTCATCTCTTTCTACATCTCGAGACTCAAACTCAACCTACAACATGAGTTGTTGGTGTCGAGACCAACCACGTTGGGTGATGCGTTCTCTTTAGCCCATATAATCGAGGCTCGTTTTGAGGCAATTGCAAAGAAAGAAAAAGAGCATATCGTTACAAAGTGAATTAGCTTCACCTAAGATCAAAGGGTCCTTAAATGCTGATGAAGATATTGGTGTTGATAAGGTTAGTAGCGCGGTAGACGGTGTTTTCGATATGGGTGAGAGTAATGTGGAAAGTATGGAAGTTCATAGCAAGTTTGGCGAATTTTCAGAAAATACAAAAAGTGTGGAAGAGGTTATGGGTGATGGCGAAGCGCTTAGGGTTGGCGAGGATGATGACTCGGGTAACGTGACCACGAACGGGGGTGATGATGCGGTCGAAAGCGGGGACATATCAATCCTTAATTCACTCATTGGTCACGGAAGCTCGCGTTCTTCCCAACTGTGGGGAACGATCGGTACAACGGATGTCCAAGTGCTTATTGACAAATGGGTTGATAAAGAAGTCCAATACTATGTTTATACCCTACATGTTCTTATTCCGTTCTTGAAGCGTCTTAATGACAAGTACATAAAGAAGAACAAGATGAAGGCTGCAATGCAAAGAAGATTATGAGATCCTGGAATTAAGAGTGCTTTTTAAGACATCACCTTCAGGACAAGGTGGTTTTTGAAGGTATGGAGAGTGTTACACCCATGGTTAGGATAACTATCATAGTTATTATGTTTAGGATATGTTTCATGTTAGGATATGTGTTTAAGATAAGTATTGTTATGTTTGACTCTTAATAGCTAAGTGTCGTTATCTTATGAAAGTGTCGTTATCTTAGGAAAAGTCAAAGTCAAAGGTCAAAGATCATAATAGCCCAATTGCCCATTTAGCTATTATAACTACTCTTTGTACTCTTTAGTTTATATTCAATCAATCAATTTTAGGATCAATAATTCTCTCATTCTTTTCTCTAATTTCTTAAGGAGCTCGCACACACTTGAAATGGTGCTACTATCCGATACAACCTTTAACAGAGTCGTATCAAAAAAGAAATTCGAAAAAATCTATTTCCGTTTTCTTTTGTTAAAAACTAGCAATCATAGGTCACATGACACCATGTGACTACGTCACGGCGAAATAAAAACGAGTTTACAAATTTAGGTACTACATCGCACATCAAAAAAATTAAAGTAGTAAAAAACCCGGTTAATCAGGTTTGAGATACCAAAATACACTTTGGCCTATAATAATAAATTAATAATAATCAATTTGTTGTTATGTAGAGTAGATAAGGGAGTTTTATGCTACTGAAAACAGTCTCATGACTAATAAACCATTTGACCCATTTATATTTATATATTTTAGAAAAAAACTACTCGTATATTTTACCATTGTACTCGTTTTAAAAAAAACATAATCGACACAGTTTTATATTTTAGAAAAAAACTACTCATATATTTTACCATTGTACTTGTAGATTTACAAAAAAACATTATCGACACAGTTTATATTAACCTTTTGACCCGTTTATATTTTAGAAAAAAAACTACTCGTATATTTTACCATTGTACTCGTCGATTTAGAAAAAACATAATCGACACAGTTTTAGGCTAATGGGTCGTAATTACTATGTCTAAGTTGATGATGGTTCCTTAATGCTTTCAGGTCTTTAGGTTAATGTTGTTACAGGATGAGGTGTGGTGATATACAATTATCCGTATGATTGATGTGGTTGTACTAATTAAAATTGGCTTCTAAATCAAAATTTCATCTGCTCATAAAATAACTATGACTAATTTAAAATTTTGACTTATCCATTTTTAGCTGCAAGGTATCATGTTTGTGCGTCTTTTTTTTTTTGGAACGGCAGATTTATTAAAAGAAGAACTAGCAAGGAGCTAGAGTTACAAAGTAATCAAGTAAGGGTTTTTAAGCCAATCGTTCCAGCTGAACGCGGCTCTACTTCTAAATTTACACCAATGAAAAGAACTAGACACCACATTGTCAAAAATAATTTTGTTTTTTGTTTTTTTGCCTTACATGCATATCTTAGGTGTTCTGTGAGTTAATGGTTCAAGTATCACTTGAGACAAATATGTATAAGTCTTTCACTGAAAAAAAGAGACCATGTAATTAAATGCAAATAATTCTTAAAATACCACATAAAAGGCAAACTAGCTAGCGTTTCTTCTATATTGTTAATAATATAAGAAATATAAATGTTTAAGTACAAGATACACAAATATTTATATGGATACAACTTTAATTTCATGAGTACTTAGGTGCATATTATACATATAATACATGCTCCTGCGATTCCTCCAGACCTATTTCACACTGCAGTTGAAATATACGGTTAGAATTTGTATATAAATGCATGTCAAACTACTTATGCAGCATTAATAAAACTCATCAGGCCTTTGTCTATTTTTTCTTCTGATATTGTATGTTTCATGTTTTTAATTATAAGTAAACTCTAATAATTAGTCAACCGCGATATACTATGAGAATCCTGTCACTAAATTTTAAAGACATTATAATAACACTTCTTAGTATATATCCGGACACGCATGAAATTTAACGATGAATGATGAATGGTTACGCGGAAAGAAACATACTCTTTGCAATCGTACTCCTTATCGATGGGGGGAAATGTCGAGTCAACACCACATTTCTTAGGTAAAAGAGTGATTCGTTTGGGATCATAAGTTATTATTCTCGTCACTTGTTTCACACAATTGCACATAGCAACACGATCATCCTTTGTTTTCCCCATATCTTTAAGGTTCCTGACTGATGAGCAACAAAATTCAGATGGCTCTTGACCGTTTATGAAACCCAAGCATGGTGGCAACATGGCTACGACCCTTGCACAATTTGGGGCCGCAAACACATGTGGCCTCCATGAAGCTAATAGTAAACCAACTGTGACGAACGACACTATGTGCATACGATCCATTTTTTTATGTTAAAGTCACTCAAGAATGATCTTTTCTCCTTTAGTTTATACACATGACAGTTATAGCTTTATCATGTATATATGGTATATCGACAATTTGAATTTAATCCGTGACGAAAACCTTCATGCATTTTCCGTGTTTTCATATTGTCACACTTCCATGCAAGTGTCGTGTTAAAAACATAAAGCTGTTAAGACTTAAGACCACGTTTTACTGAAAACATATACTTTGTTTGATGTGTTACCCCTTCTCTCTTAGGAGTTTCCATAGTACATCGTTCAAATAATCATATATATCTAAAATTTGGATATTAATAATTTAAATTCTTAGCTAATAATAAGACCTGCAGATAGTTAATTATTTGCCTAAGGTGGTTAAACTTCATACTCGATTAAAATGTGTACATATTGGTACTTGATTAGTTATCTATACAATGATTATATTTCCTGTCAGTTATTAACTATATACAGAACTCAAGCAATTCGGTTAGTTGTGTTGCATGTGATTTATGTAAGATACCGTGAGAAAATATAAACACTGCACACAAAGCGCATGACAAAACAAATTGGTTATAAACTTATAATTCCAAAATCTAATCAAATCTGTAACAACTCTATGAGAAATAATGGATTGCAAGCACAAACTATTGTTTGTTGCAATATGTTTGATGTTGGGTTCATGGAGCTCGATGGTGATCGCTGACCAATTATGTGTAGCTCTCTTTCGGCGAGTATTTCAACCATGTGATGTGAGACTTACTTTAAAGACGGAAAAACTAGAGCAAATGCATGTTGTTTAGGAGCTGAGTGGTATAAGAAAAGTGGGGGAACTAGGAACGATCGAGTGGCTCTTTGCGGCTGTATGAAGTTATACTGGGCAAATAGTACTAATGGCGCTAGCCTTATGCGGGATCTTTTTAAGGCATGTAATGTGTACACAGATTTCCCTGTGATTGATAAGAACTTCGACTGCAACATGTAGTTTTCTCTTCATATCTATCTCCAAATGCACTAAATTTGAATTTGCAATTAATTAAAAAATGACTCGAAAATTTATCCATCTATCATTGCTCGAGGTATGTGATTTGTTCGAAGTAGAAACATTTTATCTATGCTGAATTATCGTATGCAAATAACAACAATTTGTTACTGCTTTCACATGTGGTTTTTTGGTTTTTTTTAAAAGGAAACATAGTTGTCAGTATTCATTTACTTCATACACACGAGTTATCAAAGTTTTTGTGTATATTGAAAATTAATCGAGTTAGTCCGATCAAATAAGCATTATTCATTTTGATTTTAGTTGGTTTTGTACCAACCAAAATCTCTATTACAATGTTATGTGCAAATAATGACTCTTTGACTTTGGTTTCACAGATCAATCTCATTCGCACCTATCTTATACGGACCCCATGGAGGAGTGGAAAGACTATAAAGATGATGTTAAGAGCTGCTAATAGTAAATATATTCTATGTAGCCTGAATCTTTCTTCAACTGTATGCAGTTTGATGTTCAAGATCTTATTCTATATACATTCAATAGTTTGAAAAAAAAAAGAATTTAGCCTCAATCTTTTTGTGTTTTCCTTTCACTTATTTAATTTGCATGGCTTGTTAATTATTATTATTTATTTTTTGTGCAACATGGCTTGTTAATTAACATCCCTTTATTTGCTGTTTTTTTAAAGGGTTTCCCGGTAAATTATATTACTCCAAAAAACAGTTGAGTTTTTTTGAACGGCGATAGATTAAAAAGAAAACTAGCAAGGTGCTAGGAAACAATTAGAAAAGGGTTGATAGAGCGTTACAAGGATCATTAATCCACTCTATCCCAAAAAACAGTTAAGTACAACGAATATGGGTGAATCTCACAATTCAGCCAAAAACTAGGCGAAAACAAACGCACCAACTGTGCTTCAAACCTAACCTATCATAAGTATGACATAAATAATACTATGACATAATGTCCTTTGACAAACTCTCATACTTGTAGAAGGCCCTTTATTTGCTGTTTGGGCAACACTGAATTAAGTTGGTTAGTGAATCAAAAAATTATGTTTAACATTGCATCAACATTCGCTAGCTTATTGGTTAAAATGGCAAATTTGCTATCCAAATCAAAAAGGAAAATCTGCAAACTAGTTTTTTAAATGCTTTAATTTATCACTAAACAATTCCCGTTCATACATGAAAACTATATATAAATTTGCTTCATAAACTTAAAAGATTTACAACCAGAAAAAGAAACCTTACAAACGAATGGCATGCGAGTTAGAGTCCGATAAAGTGATCTAGATCCGTTTAACGTTATCAACACGTATACTCAGTTATTCAATAGATGTAGGAACATTTGTATTAATTGGATATAATGGCTTGTAACCAATGTGAATGCCCTATCAGCGCCTTGTACTTAAGTCTCTAGTTTCTTGCTATTAGTTGATAATATTAGTGAGTGATAGTTGATTCTTATGTTTAGTATAATTATAGGATTAGTCATTCATTAGTTGTACATTTAATATTCCTAGTTGTATCATTATCATCTTGGGCTCAAAGCCTATCTCTATAAACTATTTATATCGTTGGTTTTGTGGGAATAAACAAGGCAAATAATTAACCTTCTATCATGGTATCACAGCCACAATTTCTCTCCTAAAAATTCTCCCTAAACCCACGACTTCTTCTTACCCCTTTCCTCCCAATCTGCCGTGACTCCCTCCTCCTAAACCCTAGTCTTCAAATCGGCAACTATGGCCGTTGAAGACGACATACCACTACCACCACCACCAAATCTACCTCAATTATGCAACCACTTTAGTAAAGGAACATGTAGATTTGGGGACCGGTGCAAGTTTATTCATGATCACCGAAACGGTCCGGGGTTAAGATTTAATAACCGCACCAATAACACACCCTCTACCCGAGCCAATGTTGCTGTTTCGTGGGGTTCTAATCCTTCTGCTTCTACTCGTCAGACAATCCAGCAAGCCCAAAATAGGGCATCCCATCAAAACAGCTCTACTCCCTTTGTTATACACCACCCGGCCCAATATGTTCTTTATGCGGCCCAACAGCCGCAGGTGTTTTACCCAGTGTCACACCCCGTCAGCGACAAAAACACGGGTATGCAACGAAAAATGATCAATCATAACACAAGATACATAATAAAGAAAACTAAAATGCATTAATGAAAGTGTCATGATGACCATCAACCTCAATAACCTTAAGTGATGACCCATCGAAAAACACAACAAATAGTCCCTTACAAATCCAAATGCCCACACACGGGTCCATACAATCTTAAACTTTAATTCTCAAGAAAACAAATCCATAACATACTTCAAAGCAAGACCTCTCAAACATGATCCATACAAGATACACTTAAAGTCTGTTATCACACATCTCAACCTTAATGATTATTCTCTTCATCTGAAAATGATACTCGAAAACGTCAACAATAATGTTGGTGAGCTCGTAGGTTTGATTTAAAACCCAGTCGTTGTGCCAGTATTTCAACAATGGACAATTGTGCAATATGACAGTGAATATATGCAAACAAACCCATGACTTAGCATCCCCGTTAATCATGTACCATGACCTAGCATCCCCGCTAGTCATCAAACCAGCATATACCAATGCTCTTGGAGTCGCAACTCTGAATGTCACTTACCCACCTAAGGGCCTACCAGCTGGAGCAATTATTTAGGGCAGGACCACCACAAAACATAGCAAATCCTTGCTAATCACATACATTGCCGTGCATCTCGATGCATTCAAGTATAATCAAACCACATAATATTCACATAGCAGTCATAAGCACATAAATTGTCCCAAAAATAAAACCACGTTTCGCACAGTTAAGAAAAACAGTTCAAAACACATTTGAGTATTATTTTCTTCCAACAAAAAAGATTTAAAAAGTGGGGCTACGAGAACTCACCTCAAGCAAAGGTGTCTAGCCGCAAACTAAATATCACACAAGCA
>BQNB010077625.1:0-30787 GCA_026074375.1 Tanacetum coccineum | reverse complement strand
ACATAGTCAATTGTATTTATACATCTTGGCTATCATCCTTAATAGGCTGCAGAGATCTATTCAACAAGGGACTCACAGTATGGTAGTTCGATGTTATCTACCCGGGAGGGGAAGTTTAGTATATCAAGTGAAAGTAACAGCCTCGTCACACAACTTGAGCTAAAATGGGTCTAAATGGGGTTTTCGGGTTCGTACGCCTAGTAACGGCTTCAAGGCTTCATTTTTCTTGCTTCTTGGCTTCTATTCTGAGCTTAGAGACTTCTCTTGATCTTCTATTGTTGCTATGGAAGGGTTAGAATTCCATTTGAGGGTATAATACAATGCATCTAATTTATTAAATGAATAATTACATTGATAAAAATTGTGAGTTGTTATAGTCTTCCTCCTTTAAAGGAAATCTCGTCTCGAGATTTAGTCGAATGATAGAGTGTAAAAGTTCAGAGATTTATGCATATGAGGGTAATATTGACAATGATTTCATGAAGTAAGGGATTTGTTCTTACGAACGGATCACAGATTGTCATATACTTAAGCCTACTCATTTATAATTTGTCACTTACAAAAAGAGGCGTCCCGATCCTTGTAACTGAGAAATTATAAATTCATAGTTCGGTAATTTATAATTTCCTTATTCAAATGAAGAAGCATCCTAATTCATTTCAATAAGACGATTATAAATCATCCTACCTAAGCATAAAACATGATATCAAAATGGTGATGTGTAGAAGATGATATGATTTTTCAAAATAAGAAGCGATGGGAAGAGTAATAAGACATTAATTGCACAGATCCCCATATTATCAGTCGAGGATCTTTGTTGTTGCATAAGTGTTTCAAAGGTAAGAGGCGAGTATTTAGAGCTGAATTTAATAGAACTAATGGGATTAACAAACAATGTCAAGTTTTGATATCATCAAACATCAAGGCGTAACGGAATTACCACTTTATTATTTCATGGATAACTTTATCTTACATATCTTACATCATTAAAACTTTACAAGTGTTGACACTTATGCTACGTGTCTCGTGGTAGGATTCTAGATAAAAGTAATAAATGACAGGATAGTAGCTTGGTGTTTGGGGTTTTTAAACTTATGAAGTGGGTTTCAGAAGATCCTTCATATATAACTGGTGGCGAACTTGAATATCCTCGAGAGTTGTTTCTAGGGTAGAAATCCTAAAGTGAACAAAAGCAATCTTGTCTCTTAGTAAGTAGGCTCCCCTGTGGCCCTGTTGTTTGCTTTTGAGCATTGATTTGCATAATGCCCTTTCTCTCCACAGGCATTACAAGTTACGGATACTGGTTGTAGGTTGTTTCCAGTGGTTGGTCTTTTGTTTCTGCAGTTCCTGGTCAGATGACCTACCCTGTTGCAAGTCTGACACTTGACAGTGCAAGGTCCTATGTGATGCAGGGTGCACCTTTCACAAAAAGGTCGATTTCCAGTATACCCATTGGTGGCAGCATAAGTCCTGAAGGTTTCTTGCCTTCTATTCTGTTGATGGTGTTCATGGTTACGGTTGTTATTGTTGCGGTTATCTTGGTAGTTGTTGTTGTTGTGATTTTTGGGGTAGTTGTTGTTGTCGGTGGTGTTTCTTCTATCATCAAACTTTCGTTTATGATCATTGGCTTCTTGCGCATAATTGTGTTTTACTACCTGCTCCATCAACCTCTGGGTTATGGTAATGGCTTCCTCCAAAGTTTGAGGCTTCGAAGCAGTAACATTTCCTTCAATACTTCTGGGTAATCCCCCGATGAAGACTTCCATGAGTTTCTCAGAATTTGGCACCATGTTTGGGCATAAAACTGCCAATTCCTGGAATCTTCTAATATAAGTCTTGAGATCATTTCCTTTTACAACCAAGTTGTAAAATTCGTCTTCCATCTTCTTGACTTCAGTTCGAGGGCAATATTTATTGGTTAAGAGCCTTTTCAATTCGGTCCAGGTGATCCTGTTGGCTTGTTCTATCCCAATAGGTTGGGCATATGCATTCCACCAAGACAAGGCATCATCGGTTAAAGTACCAGTAGCAAATGTTACTTTGTTTTCCTCGGCACAGTTGCTACGAGAAAACACTGATTCAGTCCGTTCAAACCAACGAATGAGTCCGACAGCTCCTTCGTACCGTTCAACCAGCGAATGAGGTCCACTGCTCCTTTACAGTTTACATTGAAGTAGAAAAGTTGACAGCTAGCGAACTCTTTATAGTTTCCCGTTTTGCTACAGGAGTTCCAGTAGGTTCGGTGTTCCTGTTGGGATTACTAGCACTTGCCATTGTTGCAGCTTGTGCTTCTAGAGCTGCGGCAATGCCATAAGTAATCAGTTGCTGGATGACAGCCAAAGTTATGGCTGGTGTTTCAGATGTTAATGTTTTCTTGGGACGGCATTATACTATACAAGATGACATAGGAATAAGCAATCCATAAAACGATATAGTATATCACAAGTTAAGCGGGTATTAGAATTATACCACAAAGATAAATTTATGATTATTCTTTGGTAATACATTGCAGGATTCAACGAAAATTTTGGAATTTAAGACTTCCAGAGATAAATACGGAGATAATGGAATGAGTGATCCAATGGGAGGCTTAGTGTTTAAAGGTTTGAGGAAAATTGGATGGTAAAAGAATCATAGTAATCTCGGATAAAGATATGGATTCTTCATTTATGACATGCTATAGCTAGACAATCTCAACATACATAAACTGGTATTTTGGAAAAACAAGTTATATGAATTCATCACTGTAGTAGATCATAAACATTGGCTATATATTTTACATAACAGCGTCATTATTTATACCATTCATCCTAGTGGCTTGATTATAGAAAGCTGTTAAATGACATAGATCTATTCGAGTGGTTCCTCCTTTCGTAGTTTTTGAGTTCTTAGTTTTTGTCTAAAAAGACTCTTGACGTCGAATCTGGGTATCCTTTATTTCCAGAGATGAATTTCTGGCACAAAGCATCTATTCATTTTAGTTTCATCAAGATCTGGTTCTCTTCCTAAGTGGTCGCGGTATGCTTCTCATAATGAGTATTAATTTTACGAAGATAGTCTAGGTGGTGATGTTGTTGACCTAACCGGCGATGTTGAAAGATCGCCTATCTGTATGAAGATGGAGATAATTGTGAATTGTGTCGATGTAACAGGTAGTATTAGTTCTTTGTAGTGTATTTTCTAAGGAGAAAGAAAATCTATAGGAAATAATAAAACATTGATTGGTAGTGATAATATGCAAGATAAAGGTTTAAAACACGCTTTGTTTGAGCATAATAGCTTGTGGTAGGTTGCAATAGACAATCATTTGCTTGCTATGTCCTTCGATATGGGATATTGTAGAAAGTGAGAATGTGGTGGGATCATACAATCCGATAAATCTTCAAAAGATGTTAAAAAAAAATGCTTCCCGTTGTACGCTGATCGAAGCTGAATTATTATGTTATGAATATTCATTGTGGAAAAACATTTTCCATATCGAATCTCAAATGAAGTGATAATTTGTTAGAATGATGGGGACGAAAACATGACTAGCTCAAAATCCCGTGGAATTAACATAATTATTTATATAATTAATATAATAGTTATGTTATTTATCTACCATGGAAATTTCTTACTCATTACTATTCTATAAATCGATATGGGTACGGAGGACTTTGATGGCTAGAAAAGAAAATTAGTTATAGTTAACCTTAACCTTGTTCTCTATAACCATGGCTCTGATACCAATTTGTAACACCCCCATTTTTACATATAGCAGCGGAAGCTAATCTAGGGTATTACTTCATAGTACAACAGTCATAATCATAGAAAACGATTCAAAAGAGACGTTTTTAAAAATTTAGTTATTATTCATTTATTCATCATAATTTTACAAAAGGAGGTCCCAAAATCTAGAAACATAAAGTTTGAATGATTAACAATTTAGTATCTCAAGTTCGTGCCACTCGTGTCCTTAAGTTGCTTAATTTACCCAGGAGATAACTATGCTTAAAAGATGTCAACACAATGGTTGATGTGAAATTCATAGGTTTTTATGATAAAATAATACATGAGATTCCTTGTTTATACCCATAAGTGTAATGATTGCATTGAATTATAGAAATCAATATTATTGCACTGTGGTATTATATAATTGCGTCTAAGCTCATGGCACACAAACTGACTTGTGTATATATATACCCAAATTGTTGTGATATATATATATATTAAGATAATGGCCCCCGGGCAGTAATATGCATTGAATATGAGATTAATTATAATGCGTTTGGTTACCTATCGGCTAACACCAATCGGGATTCGTCAATCCCGAGTAGGATTTCACAATATTCGCGTTCCATCGCAAGTGATTAATGGTTCATGATAGTGAGGTCTTTTGGCATAAAGTGACTTAGACATTAGTTGTTATAGTTATCAGGATTGCATTGTTTGAAAAACACTTGTATTCTATAATTTTTAGCAGTATCCCCCTCTCGGTTTATGAAAACATTAAAGAGATTTAAAAGTGAGGCTATAAACTCACCTTAATAGTACAGTGAAATCTAATTGATGGAAAAAGTATATGAAATGAAAGTAACGGCTTCGTCACACAACGTGGGTAATATGTCAAGTCTTAGTTTGATTGAATTTGTTTTATGGTCACTTATGTAATTTCATTTGATTGATATGATTATGGAATTATTGCTTCACTCTTCGGGCGCATCATAATTAAGTGGTCATGTAGTAAACGTTTGATGAGTAGGGACACTTTAAATCGTTACCCAAAATCAGTCAGAACTTAATTCCCAAGATAAAAACCCCTTAATAGAAGCTCCTAGTATTGTGATTTCGATTATAGATTCGGGACAGGATTTTTAAAATGCACATCGATGATGAATTTATAATAGTTTATAAATAAGCGGTTTTAAGCGTTTGCTCAATAGCTGGAATCTGATAAGCAAGTCAAGCGTTAATTAAGTCTATGTTCTTATAAGTTTTTGAACACTTTTCTAACTTTTTTTCAAAATGTTACATTTTAGACACTTAAGAATGAAAAATGGCAAAATATACCCTTGGAGTTTTCACTTTTACAAGTTTGGGCTTTCTAGTTTAAAAGATGCACAAAGTAAACCTTGTATTTGGTAAGTGACCATAATAGACCTATAGTTATAACTTTGATAAAATGACATTTTTAGTCCTTTTAGTTATAAGTTTCTAAGTTATGATATATACCCTTTTGCATGAAAAATATATCGTTTTTAGTCCAAAATCCATAATAATGATATTTTCCATATGAAAAGTAATTTACAGGTTATAGCTTATTAATATAAGCTAAAATATGAAGGTTTAACGTAACAAAAGTTCAAAATAACGATTCGTTAAGCTAGAAATCAAAACGGGTCGTTTTTAGGGTTTTTATCAAAAACACATGGGTTTGAGGATTCAAAGCTTCAAACAAGAGTTCATGCATGATCTTAAGAGTATTATGAACATTCATATACAGATTATAAGCTTATAGAACAAGATCTTAGGCTTACTTGAGCTAAAATGGGTCGAAAAGGGTTTTTATGATCCGTACGCCTAGAAATGGTTTCAAGACTTTGTTTTTCTTGCTTCTTGGCTTCTATTCTGAGCTTAGGGACTTCTCTTGATCTTTTATTGCTGCTATGGAAGTGTTAGAATTCCATTTGTGGGTAAGAGATGAGATGTGGGGGATGATTTGAAAGAACATGTATGTATGCCTATTTATAATACTTGAAAACATTTAAGGACAAGTTTCCTTGGTAGACAAGTGTTAGGACATGTAGAGGGTGACTATTAGCAGCTAGGAGGTGAGTCTTACAGCTAGTAGAACTATCTAGGATTGAAGGTCGGAAGGATTTTGTGGGTGTTTGTGTGTTTGGCTTAGAAATGAAACAACAGGTGATGATTTAGCTTCTTGGTGGCCATGGAATGTGTTTGACGGTACTTTGTAAGCTGCTATGGAGATGTCAATGGAGATGCTCGGATTAGGGTGTGATGATATATGGTGGTGGTTGTTTTTGTTGTTTTTGTTTGGGTGGTTTAGACGTTTTAGGGGTGTTTGGTTTGATTTATACATGGCTATTTTTGGACAGCCAACATCAGTCTCGGTAAAATGGTTGTCATTTATAAATCGTAACTCTAATGAAGCTCAAACCAGTGAGCATGGTTAGATATTTGAGTCTCTACAAATCTTTTAGTCTTTTTTCATCATTTAGGGGTTTACTATTCAAAACTTTAGAGTTAATAGCGTTTTAATACAGTGTGTGCAGAATCTGAGCCATCTTTTTCGATTTTCGGCTATAATTAATTCAATCCGTTATATATCGATCGGGTTGATTCCACCAGAAAAATGATCACAAGACATAGGGATAAAAACCTTAGTTATTTTCTCTTAATATCTAGAACCAATTAATTTTTCTCAGTTTCTTTTGTTTTATCAACCGATATATTCTGAAAACTATGAATTCGTTTAAGGGTTGTTAACGGATTTGATTTTTGGTTTTATGATTTTTGGTTTATAGGTTAGATGATTTGGGGTTTTTGGAATTAGGGTTTTAGAAATTGTGCATTGGGTGTTGTTTGTCATTGTGCTAGAAGTGGTGGTAAGTTATATAACTATGATTCTAGGAGGTAAAACGACCTAGTTTGTATTTCATGCATAATTGACTTGTACAACTTGGGCTTTAAGAAAGTTGTAACTTGATTTTGGAGGGAAAAATATTCCAAATGTTGTCATTGTCGTGTATACATGCTTTAAAGGTTTCTACATTTATTTTATATTGTATTCATTACCATATAATTTGGGTTTTGAATAAATGTATGACGTTTTTTAAGCCTGTTTGATATAACGTTGCAATGGTATGTTAAATGGATAATGTACTTGGTAATATGATGTTAGTATAGAATTGACATATTAGGATGTTTATATGATATAAATATAGATATAGATGACATAAGTAGGTTGTGTGAACTTGTTTAGTTTGCTATGTAAACAATGTTACATAATAGAAAGTTTAAAGCAAAATAATTTCCCGTACAAAATGTGATCGTAGATATAAGAGTAGATATTTCATTGATGATATTTTCAGGTTGTTATACCAACCCCTCACTCTGTTGACTCAAAAGAATAATACATATGTGTGGGGCGATAAGCGAGATAAAGCTTTTCGCATTCTGAAGGAGAAGTACGATTACTGGTGCAAATCCGTTATAATTACGAACTCTGGTGCAATTCCCTTATAATTACGAATACAGCTTCGAGGCCATTAGCTTAGTGCAATAATACAAAGTGTGGGACATGATGAATGTGTTTCTCTTGTCTACCTTACTTATTTTGGACTTCGGAATACGTACTTAGTCCACCATTACTTCGATCTTGTGGTCCACTTTTAAATACTTCTTGATTTACTGAATCACTACTTGGATTTCGGATGGAATTCGGAAATAACACTTTTAAATGTTGTAACGCTATATTTTCTTCTGAAATATTTCTTAAATTATTTCAATACTGCTTTTTACTTAAACTTATGAATTCACCAACATTATTGTTGACGTTTTAGCATGTATTTTCAGGTTACTATTTTGCTAGTGGAGCATTGGGAGCATTCGAGTCGCGCGGATATATATTTTTGAAGGCTTAATAACTTGTATACCATTCGACAAACGTTTTGACAATGTTTTCTAATACATTATAAATGAAACCTGTTGCAACTCTGATCTTTTATTAAATAGAATATGACTTTATTTAAAACGTCCATTTTAAGGTCGTTTTCTGTGACTTGTGTTTTGTGCCCTGAAGTAGCACCCCAATGTTACCATTCCGCTGCGTTGTCATGATTTTTGGGGGTGTTACACTTGTATTGGTGGCCTGGTATAAAGAGAGACGTTGCTGAGTATGTTAGCTGGTGTCTTACATGCTCTAAGATTAAAGCCGAACATCAGAAACCCTCAGGATTACTTCAGCAACCAGAAATCCCTGAGTGGAAATAGGAGAAGATAACAATGGACTTAGTCACAAAGTTGCCTAGAAGCAACAGTGGGTATGATGCGATTTGGGTCATTGTGGATAGATTAACTAAGTCGGCTCACTTCTTACCTATTCATGAGGATTACAAAACCGAGAAGCTGGCAAGAATTTATATCAACGAGATCGTAGCAAGACATGGTGTGCCAGTGTCAATCATTTCAGACCGTGATGGTCGATTCGTGTCACACTTATGGCAAGCTCTTCAAGAGGCGTTGGGTACAAAACTACATATGAGTACGGCTTACCACCTTGAGACCGACGGTCAGAGTGAGCGTACTATTCAGACGCTGGAGGATATGCTTCGAGCTTGTGTTATGGATTTTAGTGGCAGTTGGGACACTCATATCCCGTTGATTGAGTTTTCTTATAATAACAGTTACCACACGAGCATTAAGTGCGCGCCATTTGAGGCTCTGTACGAGCAAAAATGTAGATCCCCTGTGATATGGACTGAAGTGGGAGAAAATCAGCTTATTGGACCAGAAATTGTGCAAGAAACGACAGAAAAGATTTTTCAGATTCAAGAAAGGTTGAAAACGGCAAGAAGTCGCCAGAAAAGCTATGCTGATAAGAGGCGTAAGCCGCTTGAATTCAAAGTTGGAGACCGAGTGTTACTAAAGGTATCTCCATGGAAGGGAGTAGTACGATTCGGCAAGAAAGGAAAACTAGCACCACGGTATGTGGGACCATTTGAAATAGTAGAATGTGTCGGACCAGTAGCTTATCGACTGAAGTTACCCCAAGAGCTGAGCTGTGTTCACGACACGTTTCATGTGTCAAATCTCAAGAAATGTTTGGCTGAACCAGATGTGCAAGTGCCTTTGGATGAGATCGAGATTGATGAAAATCTGCGATTTGTCGAAGAGCCTATTGAAATCGTAGAGCGGGATGTGAAGAAGCTAAAGAAAAGAAGAATCCCATTGGTCAAAGTTCGTTGGAACTCTCGGCAAGGAGCTGAGTATACCTGGGAACGTGAAGATCAGTTCCGGAAGAGATATCCGAATCTTTTCTCTGAAACCGTCCCTCCTTCAGGTGTTGCAACCTGAGCCTTGAGGACAAGGCTCTTCTAACGGGAGGTGAATGTAACATTTCATATTTTCAGGTCATTTACAACTTCATATATTTCACTAATTTTTTTTTTCTCGTACGCGTTTACTTTTAATTTTAATAGTTAAGGTTAAATCGCGTGATTCAAAAATTAGCAATTATAGTAAACGAAAACCAAACGAATTTAATTTTTTCGTCAAGCAATCAATATGATATTTTTGCAGGAATATTATTTAACCTTCATATTTTATTTTTATTGACTTCATAAATTATGTATATTTCGCGATAAAGTGCGTTTAGGCATACCCGGAACCACAAAAATATTTCTACGCTTCAACAAGTGCCTAGATTTTTATACAATACTCAAAGTTTTATAAACCCATGTCCCCCCCTCATTGAACACGGCACAACATCACCAACACTTAAAGAGCAAGAAATTGGTCATCTTTCTTAATTCCATGGTCAACATTCAAACAAGCCATTAAAGCCTAATCTAGCTCATGTTCCTTTGACCAAAGACACTTAAACATGAACCCTTAATTCCCTCATGATGTTCCCTTGACTTGTCCCCCCTCCTTTGACCATTCTTTGATGACTTTGACTAGTATTAGTAGTATAAAAGGCATTAGCTAGTAAACTAAACACATACATGCTCATATCTTAAGTGTGAAAAATTATTTTCTCCCCCTTTTTGCCCTCTCTAGCTCACGGCTCATATCAAGCCTTCACACAAACCCATACAAAATTTTATGCAACCCATACACATCTATACACATCATTCTTAAGACGTACTAAGGTGTTTTCAAGCCTCGGTTATCCATTTTCAAGTATTTATCAAGAAAGTGAAAGTTTTGGGTTTTGGATCTTAAGATCTTGCAAGTTTGGTTTAAAAATCTAAACAATGGTTTAGATTGCATTTTTTATCATCATACATCATATCAAGGTCAACTAAAACTCTTTATGTCTTTACAATTATCATTTTTATGCATATATATGTTCTATGTAGTTAATCACCATTAGAAATACTTTTAAACATGTAAAAAGGATTTTTACTTGTTATCATTGTTTCATACACTTTTACATATGATATGTTGTTGGTAAAATCATGTTAAAATAGATACATAAGTATTTTACATTCTTGGTTAAGTATATATACAAGATTAGTTTTTGTAAGTTTATTAAAAAGCTTCAAGTAAAAGTACTTAAAGATATATATAAGTTATAGAGAATCTGTTTTGGTACATGTTTTATAACAGAAAAATGATATTTTATAAATGTAGTACATCTCATGAGGATTCCGAAATGATAAGAAACTTGAAAAACCGATTTATAACGAAAAAGATACACTAAAAACGAGTTTATATTAATTAATACTTTTATAAAACTATTTTTATAAAAAGTTACTATTTATTTCAGAAACTTTATTATTTTAAACCCTATAAATAAATTTAACTTTCCAATTCCAGAACCTGGTCCAAAAAAACCGTAAAAAACGATTTAAAAACAAAAAGTTTTTTCATTTTTTATAACAGTATATTTATAAACATTTTTCTTAAAACCATGATCTCTAACTTTCAAATAAATGGTGATGAACTATATAGGATTATATATGATAGCCGTACTATATTACTAGGGAGTTTCATAATGAGGCCTCTTCGGATGTCGTATTGACGAGTTGTGGATTTACGATTTAAAGTGTCCTGGCTCCTCGTACGTCATGTCATGACCTCTTAATTATGATAGCCCGAACGATAGTACAATGAGGCTATATACAATCTTTAGGATTCATTAATCAAAGTACTGGAGTACTTATACGACCTATATTAATTTAGGTTGCATTCCGTCATTGCCGTAACACATTTTCTGGTATATTCAGATTGCCATTAACTCAAGGTGAGTTCATAGCCCCCTTTTTCTACAACTGATTTACAAAATCTACGGGGTGAATTACATTGCTTGTTTTACTATTGGACACAAGTGTTTTTCAAAGTGTATGCTATCCAGATTACTGCCTGATTATTTATGCCTAAGTTACCTTATTGCCGTGAAGTCCCTATTTATCATGAACCGTCAATTGCTATTATAGTGAGCGCTAGTGTTATGGATAGATCTATCGGGACTGACAATCCCCACCTTTCCTTGGGTCACTAGTTTGATCAGGTGCATTTAACATTTAGAGGTGTCCGGGTGTTGGCAAGCATCCTATATTACTTTTGTGGGGCAATCCAATCTATTGATTGAAGTACGTTAAGGCTTCGGTGTCATGAGCTTAGTGCATTAATACCTGTTTTTAGACTATTGAATGTGTTTCAGAGTCTACTATTACTTCGATCTTGTGGTCCATCCTTTTTACTGATAAACCTATGATTTCACTCAACCTTTGTGTTGACTTTTAGCATGTAATTTCAGGTCCTAGGGTATGAAGATTGGACGGGAGCCGTGGGGAAATAACACTTTTAAATATTGTAACGCTACTTTTCTTCTGAAATATTTCTTAAATTATTTCAATACTGCTTTTTACTTAAACCTATGAATTCACCAACATTATTGTTGACGTTTTAGCATGTATTTTCAGGTTACTATTTTGCTAGTGGAGCATTGGGAGCATTCGAGTCGCGCGGATATATATATTTTTGAATGCTTAATAACTTGAGTACTATTTGACAATGTTTTCTAATACATTATAAATGAAACCTGTTGCAACTCTGATCTTTTATTAAATAGAATATGACTTTATTTAAAACGTCCATTTTAAGGTCGTTTTCCGTGACTTGTGTTTTGTGCCCTGAAGTAGCACCCCAATGTTACCATTCCGCTGCGTTGTCCTGATTTTCGGGGGTGTTACAGATGGTATCAGAGCTGAAGTCATAGAGAACTAGGTCGTTTTCAAAACCTAGACTATGACCATGTTTTTCAAAATATAGAGTCTTTCCTTGTTTTACCGGATATCCGCACGCGCTTGCTCCCAGGTAACTTATAAGCTCTCTTTTGTATCTCTGCTACTATTTATATGGATAACGAGTATTTAATACTTGCTTATGATTTCGCTTTCTTACGTCTATCGTATGACGCCTTACTATTACCTTATAATAGTCAGTTATATAAATATTGATCACTCCGATTATCCCGTACTTTTTGATTTCTCAATTACTCCCTCGAACACCAATACCGATTACTTTACCACTCCACTTTGAGTTGGAACACTCTTTCTATGCTTTTGATCGTATACGTTGTTTCGTAATCTATTGTTTTGATATTGTGTTTTTGTGCTGGCGATACTTAAGTAGGATGATTTATAATCATCTTATTGAAATGAATTTGGACGCTTCTTCATTTGAATATTTCTTGCCATCATTCCAAAATACAAGGAATGTATTTATTCAAAAGCCCTAAGTCAGTTGAATGAGAATCCATCGGTTGCAACATTTTTAATGCGTTTCTTGCTAATATGTCCAAGACGACAATGCCACAAGAGAGCAGAGTCCAAGTCTAGCTTGGCTCTTTTGTTGCTTACTGCATATATAGAATTAACATTTGTATTGGAATCAGACAAATCAATTTCAAAAATACCATCCCGTGGGATAACACTAAAATAAACCATGTTATTCCTAGAAACTTGAATTGAATTATCCACGAAGCGATTTACATAACCGTCATCGTACAAACGGGAAAAACGGGAAACAAAAATTACTCCTCTAGTAATAGACGGAGCATAATGACAATTGTTTAAAACAATCACTAATCCACTTGAGAGACATAAATAAAAAACGTTAATTGCTTCAACAACTTCACGGTGATCATTGCCCACGTACAAGCTAAGAGCCCCCGGCTTTAGTTTCCTACTTGCCCTTAGACCCTGCGTTGTATTACAAATATGAGTACCACAACCAGTGTCATAGATTCATGATCTATTAAGGAAAGTATTGAGTTTTATAACGAAGATACCTGAACCACTACCGGCTCCAAAGGCTGTGTTCTTTTTCTTCTTTAGCAACTCGACTAAGTACTAAGGACAGTTCCTCTTCCAATGTCCTGTCTCACCACACTCATGACAGATTGAGTCCTTTGCGGGATCTTCCCTCTTGGGTGGAGGGGGAATCTTGAGGCTTGGGATCAATAAGCGTGGCTTATTTTTCCCATTCCCTTGATTTTGTCCCCTGCAGCCATTTGGGATTGCCGGTCTGTTGTGCTTTTTACCTTTCCAGGACTTATCGGCCTCGATAGCATGTAGAGCAGACGTTGTTTTGGGAAATTTAAGAGTTTGCTCATGGAGTCTTTAGGCTATAGCATGCAACTCGTTAACTGTCATCCCCAGGCTATGTGATACCCGCTTTTGCACAAGCTGTAATACGATCGATTGTAGTATAGAGAATAGTAAGAATTCCGAGAGATTCAAAAATCAATCCCTTTTATCCAAAGGAAAATCAATTTAAAACTTCCTGTTCGTTGTCCCTGTTAGAGCGTAAAGGAAGATCGAAGACGTTTGATTTGTACCAAAATTTGATAATACATCTACAAATATTAAACAATTAAAAACTAAATGAAAACTTAAATCTACGGGAAGCATAAGAAAGGAAATAGGTGACCTAAGAAACTACGGGAAACATAATTAGGCATAAAATAAAGTCCTAAATTAATTACACAAGCTAAATAGGCTAAGAAAATAAAAACAATACAACTAGGCCCAATATAAGGCCCAACAACTAAAAATTAAGAAAATTAAATGCTAGATTAAATTAAAAATTAAAATTAAATTCTAATTAACTTAATTTGAAAATTAAAGAAAACTAGAACTAAAACGGAGGTCGTTTGAATACTAAACGAAAAGAAACGGTAAAACTTATCTGGTAAAACGGGTCTAGAACTGAAATTTATGAAAATTAAACCTACACTAGATTTTATATTTTTCTTAGACACTAAATGACAAAAGAAAATTTTCTAAAAAAGAAAAATATTTTTTTATTAATTTTTGGATTTTTTATGTATTTTTAAAGATATAAAAACACAATATATAAAACCTACAGAAATTAGAAAAAGACAAAAAATAATGTTTAAAACAATACAAGAAAAATTTACATAAAATAAATAAAGTTATAAAAAAGATAAAAATCTAAAAAGCCCTAATTTTTACTGATTCAATTAAAAGTAATTAAACTAATTAATATTAAACCTAATTTAATGTACCTTAATTAACTAAAGTTAACATGCAGATAAATTTAACTGGACTAACAGGGTAAAGGAGAAAAGACTAACAGGGTAAACACGCTTACTAACCTAAAGGAACTAAAAAGTTCACTATTACTTGACAATATACACAAACAGTTCCTCTGAGTTGGACCCCCGACTTAAATGATAGTCCAACAGCTTATTATCCAAAACTTTATAAAAGCAAACACAAGGTGTTTTTAAGGGAACAACTTTTTTGTAAAAGGCACTTAGTTTAAAACTCACAAAATAGAGCCAGAAATTAAGCTTTCGGTCAATCAGGCTTATATGGCTTATGGGCATATTCTCTAATTCCTTTCTGGGATTTAAGCTACAAAATACCTAGCACATGTCTAGGGGATAGTCACTAGGCTAGGGTGCACCTAAATAAAGCTAAGGTCACTATAATAAGCCTAAGTTAAGCTGAATTTGAAAACATGAGCTATGTTAACAGTTTATAAAAAAACAGAAAAAGAGGACTTATAAGCGAAAAATTAAGCAACCAAGAGAAGCAATCTAAGGCAAACATAATCTGCTAAATCCAAGCAAGGGACACCTACAAGCTATGAATAAAAAGCCATTTAAACCTATAGCTTAAATGCTAAAAAGCGCTAGAACATGGAGGGGCTTAAATATTGGGCTCAGCACCAGGGGAGGTTCAAACACAGGCCTAAAGGCATTTTTGGCTTAACAAAATAAGCTCATAATGAGCTTATTTTCCCAACAAATAACCAAAGACAGACTTTAAAGGCATGTAATTGAAGTTTATATTCAAAATTTAAGCTCGTAATGGTGGACTAAAACCTGCTGGTTATGGAGGCTAGAAACTTTAGTGTTTTCAAAGCAAGTCGTTACATTACTGATGTCAGAATTGGGACAAGTGACATGGAAATTTTATTTTTTTAAGAAACAGGTTTTCTTCTGGGCAAACAAGCGGACTATAAACGTCGTTGAAAGAGCATATACACAGCTTAATTCCATTAAGCCGAGTGTAAATTTGGATTATAGCTCACACCAAACTTTTTCTGGCAGAAATTGCGAACAAACAATTTAAACCTTTTAACCTTAAATATATGCTTGTGAATCATACCCTAAATTAAGTCAATACACTCCAAGCCAAAGTTAGGCTGAGTGCACTTACCCATAGAACACCCATAAAGACCATTTCAGGCAATGCCAAACACCCCTTTAATTCTATAAAAACATATTTAACTGATTTTAGCGTGAAGGGAAAAGCTTAGAAACCTGTAATTATAATGGCGGTTTTTCTAATCACTCTAACACACTCTTACATAAGTTTAAACAGAATTAAAAGCTTCCTATTAATCTTTTAACATTTCGACAGTGACAAATTTAATTTTTCAAAGAAATAACTCTTAACTTATCATTAAAATTCAAGATATTACAACATAAACTATTTAAATACAATTGAAGTACAATAATGCTTAAAAGAAGAACTTGAAATTGAAATATAAACTAAAAAAAACAGGGTGATGTTGACTTTGACTTGTATCTTTTTCATATATATAAGTCCGCCAGTCTGTCTTGGTGCTATCACTTGTGCTAGTTGAGAGATAGGGAACCCTTGACACTCTTTTGACCCCATTGATCACTTGTTGCTACTTATACACAATCTCAGGCCATCGATGTATCAAAATGTTCAGGATTAGCCCAACATGGCATGTCACATTGCCTATGTAGGTGGAGAAACGGGTGTATGTTTTTTTAATGGGGATGTCTTGAACCATATGAGGGGAAGTTGGTGAGCTGTAAACGAGGTTGAGGTGTGGTTTTAATTTGGCGGAAGGGGAATCGCCAGTACAGGATGATAGGGCTGGTTATAAACAAAAACCTTGGTGGCGAATAGGCATTCCCTCCCCCCCCCCAACTTTCATACTCTTTTTCATTTCTTAATAACCGCAAGTGGCATTTGAGGAGCAATAAGTATAAAAGGACAATAGACACAAGAGGCGCCATCTAGGGTTTTTTATAAGTAAGAGAGGATATAAAGGAAAGTTGTAGAAACAAGCGCTGGGTGCAAAATTAGCCCTCTGAGATATTTGGACGTAGACGGAGAAGTACGGAATACGGGAGAAGGTTTATGGAAGAGGAATGCAAATACGCCTGAGGGCCCGTGGGTGCAGGGTCACTGGGGGGGGGGAGTGGGGGGGTCGGGTGTAGGGGGGGGGGGGCCTCGAGCTGGGGGGGGGTAGGGGGGGGGCGGGGGAACACCGGCGGGGGGAGGTAGCTCCCTGGGAGCGCAGGCGCGGTGATAGGATTCAGGTGAATAGGGCGGGGGGGGGGGGGGGTGTCTGCCCCTGGTCCGTGTGGGTGTAGTTTCTTGTCGGTGGAGTAAAGGGGGGGGGGGGCGGGGGTGGGGGGGGGGGTATATTAGCGGCGCAGTTTAGTGTATGGGAGTACAGACCTTTTGTGGAACCAAGACACCAGTGTTGAGGGTTTGGTCGGCGAAACGGATCTCAAATTGTCTAAAATATTATCCCAACCTATCTTCATAGAAATTCGTGAGAGGCGCGTAAGGGGCGTGAGGGCGCGATAGGGAAGTGACGTTACAGGCACGTCCGACGCCGGGCGTGATTCTGGGGCCGTGCGTATTGCTCTCCTCGTACGATGGTGCAGGCACACTATTGAGGAGGGGTGAGGGGGCCGGGACCTTAGGTGAAATCGTCGAAGCGTGTGGGGGGGCGGAGAGATACAGATTAACGTAGATTGTAGGGCGAACGCGAGCCTGATGGGGATCTATATGTTGATGTGTGTTCTGATACGTGTCGGATGGTTGGAGGTTGTGATGGTTTTGTGTGGGGGGGGGAATGGAGCGCCGGGGTGAAATCGCGGGGGACGGCGCCCCGGGATGGTCGAGTGAGGGTCCACGGAGTATAGGGAGTGACCCTGAGAGGGATGAGTCGAAACCCGCATGACATGTTGTGAGGACCGGGCTGGTTTGGGCGCGGTGGCGCAGGCCTATACGGTGAGACCGCTGGGTGAGGAGTAGGCAGGTGGTGTGTAGGTGACACAGAGTATCTGTAAGGAATGGGGGGCGCGGGTAGCGTGGGGGGGGGCGGGGTTTGTTTGGGATTTGTTGGGGTGGTAGGGATGTGGTGAGGAGGAGGGGGAGTTGTGGGGGCGAATTAGTTAAGTCACTACCTAGCGCTGATGGCTAGGGCGGGGAGGGAACTGCCTTCTGGTTTGATAGCAAACACTTCTTTTCGGTGTTAGCGATACGGCCTTTCAGTTGTCTCTCCACCAAGTCTACAATTTCGAGGAATCATAAAGAGACAGCAATATCGGAAGATGCGAGCCATAACTCGTTATAGTAGTGCGGACCGCGCTGTGGTCTGGGATGCTACTTTCGTTGCGAAAATCTCTCAGGGGGGGGGGGTGCTCGGGGGGGGAGGGGGGGAATTAAGGAGTAGGTCCTGGGGGATGGTGTGTGTGCATGGGGGGGGGGAAGGGGGGGGGTGGAGATGACTATCCTAAATCATCAAAAAACAACCCCAAATGCCAAGTATATCACAAACGTGTCACCCCCAGGCCAACACCCCCCACTGTTCCCCTCAATTACTAACCCCTACTCACCGACCACACACCCCATAATATACAGATACATACCCGCCGACTTATCTCACCTTTATAAACTTTATTTCAATCAGACACATCCCAATATAAATATATTGAAAATTTTCTTTATGCTAATATTTTTTTTTAAATTAAATTAATGAAAATTAAAAACACCACTATTAAAAAAAACTACTTAAATTAACTCTAGACCTAATCATTATAATTATTAATAAAATTTAATAAACACACCTCAGATTGTAATTTAAATTTTATATTTTTTACATTTATTTTTTTATTTCTTTTTTTTTTATTTTCTAATTCTTGCACATGTCATAATAACAATTCTGCCCCTACCCTATAACACCTTATATCTCAGGCCTCTTACGACTCTTTCAATAACTTATCCTTTAAAGGTGACATAATTAGCACTCTTATTCCTTTTTTTTCTGAAAACACAACTATTTAGAATTTAGTGTACACTTTTAAGTAATACAACCCCAAACGTTTTGAACTGAGTTACTTACTGTTCGATATGCTTATCCTCTCCGTTCTTACAACAAAACATCTTCCTCTTCACTTTGTGTTCTATTTAATATAAGCATTGAAACTGCACTCTTATGTTACTTGATTAAACCTTACTGTAGAAAATCCATTCAAACTTTTCTACTTCTATTTGCAGTTCAATCATCCTCTCTATGTGAAAGGATAAAAATATCAAAAGCTTATATAACAAGATTCAGTTATAACTCGTTCTCACTATCCCCTGTTGTCGAATCAACTCTCAGGGACTAAATTGCAATATATAATTAAGCAAAAGCATATGAAAAATTAACTATTATAGAATTAATACAATCTATTTTTTCACAACTTACCCAGAAATAAAGCCACAAATCTTCCCCCAATTTATAAACTTGATTATAGCTTATCATAATATCCTATAATCTTAACGTACACTAACCGAACACAAGTGGACAACCACTTACTTACTCATAAACTTATCAACATATTTCATCATTAACCTAGCTGTAGTTAACGACAAATTAGCTACCAGTGATAATACTCAATCATATATATCAACCTCTATAACTTAACTCCTTTGACAAGAACTATCTTGCTAGTCCACAACTATGCTAAGCGTCACAAGGATCTATCGAAAATTTATACATCATAGATATAGTCTAATACATTCAACGTCATTATAAATCTGCTCATATCTTACAAAGAGAAATTATAACTAATACGTACAATACATATTGTACAATTTTTCCATACTTCTAAAACAAACTTGAGCGGTAAGATATCTCCACCGCTTTAATCCTTTGAATTAGTACAAAAAACGACTTATTACGTTTCAAATTTTTTCCTCCAAACACCGACGTCCCCACCACACCACCCTTAATAACAACAGGAATAAAAACAATCCAAAAACTTGGTTATATCAATTTTCGACTCTATCACCCGACAGTTCGTTATATTCTCGTCCATTTCAGAGTCAACTGGACTTCATTACATCGCGTTACTGCCTGCCCGTCATTATGCTCGTAATATAGCAGAACTAATTATGTCTTAGAGGCTTAACGGTGACAATGCCTACCTTGTCTCAAGCATTAGAAATCTTATCGAGAACTAGACATTAGTGTAAAAAAAACGCAATCATTTTATCATACAGAAAGAATTCATTACATTGTAGGCAACATGTTCTTCGTTGTCTTCTATACGAAACAGATAAATTATAGGTCCATGAGATGACAACAAAGCAAGAAAAAAGGGTCAATGAGACGATTCTAAAAAACATAGCCCATACAACACAAAAAATTTCCAAAGATCATATGACTATGAATAAGATAATATAACCTTACTTAACCTATACTACTCCTGTCAAGCTATGTCCCCTAAGAATTCCTATTCCATACTACAAGTCAATGTGAAAGAATTTATCTTTTATAAAGTACTTCAAAAAATCTCAACGTAGAGCTTCTAACCACTACTTAGTATAGTCAAGCTATCAGAGTCAACCAACGATAGTTTGTGTGTACATATAGCGTTTTGCATCCTCGTGTACTAACAGTGATATTAGCTCATCACAAATATATTGATGACTAACACTAGTTGCTAAAATCATGAGTAACTCTGTACCACCATACTATGGATAATACAAAGATGAGGGGGGGGTTGGGGAGTGAGGGATTCCATAGGGGGGGGGGGGGTGGGAGGGCGAGGAGGCGGGGGGAAATCAAGAGTGTTATGTAGAGCAAACTAGACCATGAGATTGTTAGAGGGGAGGGGGGGGGGGGGGGGGGGGGGGGGGGGGGGGGGGGGGGGGGGATCATTGGCTATCATCTGTTAATTTGCCCAGAATCTTCTCAGACAGACTTGCGCAGATCATGATCATAGAAACACTTATGTGTTGGCATAGTTGTCAAACAGTGGGCCTCTATAAAGAAGTTCGACTAACATGCAAATCATCAGAAGATCAAGATATAATCTATTGCCCATCAAATGATCATACACGAAGATTTGGACATACGATCATTCTGTAGGAGACAACAATATGCGTCACAAATTAGCGATAAATGAAAAAACACTTACGCAACACGATAAAAGTCCAAGTAATTGAGGGGGAGGGAAGTGCGGAAAGTCTCAATCGGCATTGTTAATTGTTTGTTGGACTCAACATGCGCATGTAAGTGGAAAATCACGTGTCTAGAGCGAGGAGAGAGCGCTGACATGTCTCGACGTTACAGGGGGGGGGGGGGAGTGAGTCAAAACTTATTCAAAACGTGAAAGGGAATACCTAAATTTGCAATCTATAGTATCAACATCTTGTCTAAGGGAATTGAAAATAAATTCCTATATTCAGACAGGAAGCTCCTGATTTTAACATCATTCTTGTAGAGAATACAAGATACTGGAACAATTTGAGCGCAGAGAGAGCGAAGGAAAAAGGGACAAAGCGAGGATCTACTATACAGAGAGGCGTTGGAGAAGTTCCTATATGGGGATGGGCGGCGGGGGGGGGAGGAATTTGACATGGGAATATGGGGACCTATATAATGCTAAATAGTCACTGCATGCTCAAATTGAAAAAAAATGGTGCGGGTGGGGTTGTGGGGGGGGGGGGGGGGGGTGGGGGGGGGGGGTGGTTAGTATATTTGGATAATAATAATTAATAGGAATTGGTGGAATATTTATGATAACATGATTCTTATAAGATGTGTTTTTGACATCTAAGATGTAAATGAGATTGAGTAGTCTAAAACTACAATGCGAATTAAAAGACCTTGTTCACGTAAGGGGGGGGGGGGGGGGGGGGGGGGCAGTGGGATATATATATATATAATATAAATAAAAAATAAATAAATATAAAAAATTATATATATATATGATAAAAAACAAAATAATATAAAAAAAATATATATTATTTTTTAATAATATTACTAGTGACTATGTCAAACCAAAAGTTCTTGCTCCTGGCATGTATGCCATTGACGTTAAACCCATCCCTCATCCCCTTAAGAACAATAGGAGTGCTCATTTAAACTATATCAGCCATCTTAAGGAGAGTGTAGAAACGGTTAGGGATTGTAGAGGAAGCTAGAGTAGTTAAACACTAGATAATTCACTTCACTATGCAGTGCCAACACACTAAGTTTATCTCAGGAATTGTTAAGGAATGTGTGATGGCCACTTGCCCCAAAAGTTTCAATGAAAGAGATAACAAGGCATCCCTCAACCCCTGTTACTATAAAGCAAGCTACGTTTAGTGATAAAAAACCAGAACTTCTTCTAGCAACACACAGAAACACAAAGTGGCACCAGAAGAGTCAACAGACTAATACCCTATGCTTCCCTCTTACAGGAGTAATACGAATCCACTGAAGCAAGCAGATCAAACCTAAAGCAATGCTAAAGAAAAATAAGGATCCGTCCTGCTAAGAAGGAGAATAGAAGGAAGTAAAGGTACACCAGCCCCGTCTTAGACAAATAAGTCAGTTGGACAAAAGTGAATCCGGTTGATTCTAGCTTAGCTCTAAGCGTGTTTGTAAATATAATTCAAATTACGAATCAGATGTGACAAAACTATGTAACAAACGAGTAAACTCTTGCAATTCATGAAATGTGTTTTGTTTAATATCTTGCAGTCCAGTTAATGCTACCCCCACCGTTAGAATAGACCTGATAAAGAAAAAAAGCCCAAGATCTGGAAACCAAAAGATAACTATCTGATAACAGTTTTAACAAGTCCAAGCAAATCGGAAACAAAAAGGCAAATTGTCTGATAACATTTTAACAAGACCAAGCGGTGTTTGGAAAGCTACTGGAAAACGAAATTGCAGAACATTGGTTATCAATGGAGACCCACAGGAAGAAACTCACCTTAGGAAAACATAAATAGTGGTGCTCAAATGGAGACCCACAGGAAAGAAATATACCCTTAGGCAAAATGTGCCATTTAACTAAGCTTTTCTGGAAATGATCTAACTCTATAATGCTAACCAAAAAGACTCCAGCAAAAAATGGGGACCGAAATCCAAAATCTCCAAACTCGACTGTTTTCAAATGCAGGTCGTACAGGTCATGCTTTGGTATCTGGACTCCAGGCTAGTTCAAAACATATGACGTGGGAAATCGTTCAAAAGCTCATGAAATTTTGTGGAAAAGTTCATCGGGATCAGTCAATCGGGATTGATCAACTTAGGAGCTATCAAGGGTTATGGAGATTATTTATGGGGTGACATTGAGATTCTCAAGAGTATACTACGTGGAGGGACTTGGACAACAATCTATTCTCTGTAGGGCATTTATTGTGATTCTGATCTGAAGTGGCCTTCAGAAAGCATACTTGCATTGTTTCTGTGATAATAAGTGTACAGATATCCTTAAAGGTATCGTGGCATTGCCAATTTTGTACAACGATATCGATTGGATGAAATGATAAGTCATCTCCGATATGCGTTGCTGTACCAAATCTTCAAGGTCAAAATCGATGGTTGTGGCATCATCGTTCAAACCGATATTAAACTACGGCATTATAAATGATCTTCTGCTCAAAAGATCAGGTTAGAGGTCCTACCGTAGACTAAAGTTTTGGAAAAGGATCCATCATTTGCACAGCCCTGTCAACTTGGAAAAAGCAAGTAAGTTCTCCCACCCAGCCAAAATATTGAAATACCAATAAGGAAGTACTTCATACCCTTCACATGGATCTGTGTTGATCTAATGAGAGTCCAGAGTATTAAAGGAAGAAATACATCTTAGTCAACGTGGATGATTATATTCAAGATTCACATGGGTATGAGTTCATGAGGTCAAAAGGATGAAACTCCAAGAATTTTGTCACCAACTTTCTTAAGCAACTACAGATTGCCTCAACATAAACAGTCCAAATTCATCCGCACAGATAACAGAACGGATTCTCACCAAGTTATGTCTGATTACACTAAGGGTTGGCATATTTCATCAAATGTCTTGTTTCCGAGAACTCCTCAACAAAACGGTGTTTGTTTGAAAGACTAAACGTACACTGGTAGAAGCAGCACGTAGCATAAGATGATATTCCTCGAAAGCAACCCATGTTTATATGGCAAGAAGCTGTAGCCACTACTCTCTGTTACACCAAAATCGACCACTAAATTCATACTCCGAACATAACAAACTACCTTATGAGCTTGTTGCATGATAAAAAAGCCTAGATCTTTACCAATTCTTAAGAGTATTTAGGTGCTTCTGTGGCTATCCTACAATGAATAGTAAAAACTAGGAAATATTCAATCCCAAAGCTGACATTGTGATAATTCTGTTGTGAATGCTCCTAAAGGCAGTAAGGGCTATATGAATCTACAACAAGAGAACTCGACGATATAATGGAAACAATTCACAGTCACATTCGAATGAGATGCATCATCAATGGGCTCCTGTACCGCACCAGTAAGACCACGAGCCTATCATGATGACCCCTGGACAACTTAAAACAGGCTCGCTCCATACCAATAAAGAGCTGGAGATGTTATTTCAAACCATGTTTGATTAACACATTGAACAATCTCATAGTCAATGAACCAGTACTTCTGCTATACTGAAATTACCGCTACACGCTCACGTTGTTCCACCAGGTACATCTTTGTCTACAACGATTGCTCAAGATGCACCGTCGACAAGTGCTTCATCGTCAACATCCGATATACATCATCCAGTCCAACATCAAGAAATTGCAGAAGAACCCACTCACGAAGACACCCCAATCAATCACGATGTTCTTCATCCTTCACATAACCTTGATACTGGAGATCCAGGTTCGGCACAATCATCATCTGGGAATGTTAATTCAGCAGAACCTATCCAAGTTAATTACCCACCAGATCATCTCAGAAGATGGACCAAAGATCATCCTCTGGATAACATCGTTGGCAATCCCTCTCGTCCTGTATCTACCAGAAAACAGTTAGCATCCGATGCTTTGTGGTGCTGTTTCCATACTGAACTGTCCAAAGTCGAACCCAAGAACTTCAAAATGGCCGTGATAGAAGACTGCTGGTTTCAAGCCATGCAAGATGAAATTCACGAATTTGATCGACTTGAAGTATGGGAATTAGTACCTCGCCCAATCTATGTTATGGTTATCGCTCTCAAGTGGATCTACAAAGTGAAGCTTGATGAATATGGTGATGTACTGAAAAACAAAGCTCGGTTAGTTGCAAAGGGATATCGTCAGGAGGAAGGTATTGATTTTGAAGAATCGTTTGCTCCAGTTGCACGGATAGAGGCCATCAGAATATTCATTGCCAATGCTGCAACCAAGAATATGATCATCTACCAGATGGATGTCAAAACTGCTTTTCTGAATGGTGATCTTCAAGAAGAAGTCTTTGTCAGTCAGCCTGAAGGATTTGAAGACCAGAATAATCCGACGCACGTTTATCGTCTGAAGAAGGCTCTTTATGGGCTAAAGCAGGCACCAAGGGCATGGTATGATACACTCTCAAAGTTCCTGTTGGCCAACAATTTCTTCAAAGGTGTCGTGGATCCAACGTTATTCACACGCAAATCAGGCAAACATATTCTACTTGTTCAAATATACGTAGATGACATCATTTTTGCCTCAACAGATCATAATGCGTGTAACATATTTTCAAAAGAGATGAGCTCCAAATTTCAGATGTCAATGATGGGACAAATGTCATTTTTCTTAGGACTACAAGTTTCTCAAAGTCCCAGAGGCATCTTTATTAACCAAGCAAAATATGCTCTCGAAACCTTAAAGAAATATGGAATGGATCTCTCTGACCCTGTCGATACACCAATGGTGGATCGATTGAAACTGGACGAGGATCTCATGGGGATTCCAGTTGACCAAACTCGATTTAGAGGAATGGTTGGCTCCCTAATGTACCTTACAGCCAGTAGACCAGACCTTGTATTCGCTGTGTGCATGTGTGCTAGATATCAGGCTAAGCCTACCAAAAAGCACCTTGAAGCAATCAAACGTATCTTTCGGTACCTAAAAGGAACCATTAACATGGGTCTTTGGTATCCGAAGGACAATGCTATGTCACTAACAGCTTATGCAGATGCGGATCATGCGGGATGTCAGGATTCGAGAAGAAGTACGTCGGGAAGTGCTTAGTTTCTTGGAGATAGATTGGTTAGCTGGTCATCAAAGAAGCAAAGAAGCACGGCCATCTCAACAACAGAGGCGGAATACATTGCAATGTCTGGATGCTGTGCTCAAATCCTTTGGATGAGATCTCAGCTAAAAGACTACGGCTTTCTGTTCAATAAGATTCCTATGTATTGTGATAACAAAAGTGCCATTGCTCTAAGCTGCAACAATGTACAGCATTCACGATCTAAGCACATCGACATACGACACCATTTCATTCGAGAGCAAGTGGAAAATGGAGTGGTTAACTCTACTTTGTGGAAACAAACTATCAACTTGCAGATATCCTCACAAAAGCTTTACCAAGAGAGCGTTTCGAATTTCTACTCCCATGACTTGGGATAAAGAGTTTAACCCCTGAAACCCTCAAACGCCTTTAAGAAGGAGAGGATGAGTAAAGGAAGTGTCCTCTTGTATCCTTTGTACATAAGTACATAAAAATAGACTTGGTAAATGGTTTAAGTCATTTGGAATTACAAAATGGTTTGCAATTACTTCAAATTGCAACCCGGTTCTTATTTGAAGGAAAGATTGTCGTCTGCAAGACAACTGTTCCTAACAATGGGTAATTAATTTTACTCGGGCATGGATTACTTTATATCCATGTAATTTGGGATTAATGTACGTTTCAGTGCATTTTTCTTAATTCGGAAGAGAAGTCTTCCTGTTTGATAACCAAATAATTTTTCTTAATTGATTCTTTAAAATTATTTGTGTTAACCACGGTGGTAAAAGTGTTGTTTGAAAATCAATCCAGACAATTTGACACTCAATCAATGACTATAGCTCTTTCAATATAAAACGGTTCATCGATTGAGGGGGAGAGTGTTGTTCAAATTTAATGTCTGGGTGCCGATTGGAAAGTGTAACCGAGTCTTGGAGAGGCAAAAGAAGCTAAGGAACCGAATCTTCAGAGCTCTTACTGCATCAGCTGATGTTCCCTTTAGCGTAACAGAGACAACTGATACAACATCAACACTTCCACCACCACCACTCCACTACAAAAACCTATAGGTCATCGAGATATTTGGGAGAAAGTTAAAGATCAGAAATCTCGAATACATCATTAGTGGAAGACTCAGAGATATTGGCTACCAACTAATCAAGAGAAGTGAATGATTAAGATCAATATCATCGGTAATGCAACATACATCTTGTACATTCTAAGTAGTATGGAATTTGATGTTATGTGTCAGTGTATGAATCTTTCATGAGTTTTTCATTAAACTTAAAAAAACTAGGTTTTTGAGTTTAACAAAAAAATCTTTCAAAATTATCATATCTGACACTAACACATACCCTCAACGATTGAGGGGGAGCATTAATATGTTCCATACACAGCTTGTAAAATTAAAATATCGATCATACATTAAGGGTCTACAAGGTGTATTATCACCACCCCCTGTGCTAAACATTTTTTTCGTATACCGATGCACATGTTAAGGGGGGGAGAGGCTTTTCTAAAATGCAAAAAAAATCGGGTACTAAACACTTTGATAGTTATATCATAAGTACCTGATTGAGTTTTTCAAAAGTGATTTTATGGCAAGGTGAACTGTACCAAAAGACTGACCATGTATTTACTTTTATTGAAGTGATAAGGATGTTTAAGTAAGGTTACTCATTCCTATGATCCTGCAATGAAACCGGAGGGATCTACCCAGGGGGACAATCCACTAGTTAGTACAGAAGTCTTTAGGTATGATTAAAAGGAGTAAATGTGAGAACAAGGGAATAGTGCTGACTGAGATGGAGCTAGTACTGGAATATACCCAACAAGGTGCTAGTCATGAAGTCTCGGTAAGCACTGTATGGGTTGGAAGAATGAAAACTAATTGTACGGATAAGGGTGTAAAGAAAAGAAGCCCTCCTTACTATTAGGCAGAAGAAAACGGCGTCAATTACATATGCAAGTAAGAATCACAAGTTGATTGGACATTGAAGTATGACATCATGGGACCCCAGTGATGCAATGCACAACACTTCCCAGCCTTCGAGTTTCTCTTTAAAGAAACTTGTCTCATTTGGTCATAGAGACTAAACATGACAACTACTGTCTCCACTCACTCCGAGTAAGTCGGGTATTGAAAAGGTGGCATGTCAGCCCAGCCTCAACTGATCACTAATATCAAAGCGCACTTTCGAAGTTAGAGCTACGAGATCATCATTTAATATCGTTAGGACACATTTCCATTATCTTGTCTGTCACACACTGTGGAAACAAGGGTTATTTAAGAGTTCCTACGCATTCTCCTTGTGGATATTGCCAGATATCCGAGTGATACCAATGGTCATTATATGAAGATGGAAATCCTGCTTGAGCCAACATCAAACAAGCTCATAGTAGGTGACTTGTGCGATTCTACAAGAATAAAACTTGTGTGTCAACTGGGAGAAACAATGGTGCGATTCTACGTGATATAAACTTTTTCCAGCATTAAAGAATTGACGGTATTAAATTTGGTAAAACAATCTAAAACTATCAAAGTTGTTCATAAATATTTAATAATTAACACTTAGACTAATTTTTCAAATAAGGTTTTCTCTATATTGCTAATGTTTCTTACAGGATCATTATAAAGATGGAGATGGAGGATGGAGATTACCCAGTTCCTGTAATGTTAAATTTAATAAACGAATGCTCATGAAAAGACTACACTTGTTATGAAGTTATGAAAGATCTCATAAAGGTGTCAAAGCTTCCGCAAACTCTATTATCATATTCTTCTTCACAAGTGTACAAGATGGCAATAAATTACTAGATGATGAGAGATTAAGTTTGGCTGATGATCTAAGAAGGAAAAGCTCATGATCAAATCAAAACAAGTACAAAGTGAACAGCTCAATTGTTATCTATAGATCACTAACAACAAGTACTGATGGTGGAACATGAAGAATCCAAAATACTGCATGATTGTTAAGAGCTTAAGTCTAAGGTTTTCAAGGGTGACATACTTTGGAGGGAGATTGTTAGATATGAGTAAAAGACTCGGTCACCCCGTATATTTATTGTTTATAATAGTTCGTAGTTTAATAGTTAATCATACGTTTTTCGGTATTAAGTCGGGTACTAATACCCGGTATATTGTAAGAACTATATATAGCCTCTTCCAACTTTGGAAGAGGCAAGCTAGTCAAATTTCATTTTCACTTTAAACACATACACTCTCTCTCTAGAAAATCTCTCTCATGTGTTTCTCTCTCTAGAAACTAGCCCAATCACAAGAATCATCACCGTGTTATGAAATAAACGATCCTACATGTTATTAGTTATCGAAGTGCTATATTACTAGGGAATTTCATAATGAGGCTTCTTTGGATGGCGTATTGACGAGTTGTTGGATTTACGATTTACAGTGTCCTAACTCCTCGTACGTCATGTCATGACCTCTTAAGTTATGATAGCCCGAACGATAGTACGATGATAACTATATAGGATTATATACAGTTGTTGTTAGACAAAAGTACTTGATACTGATTCGAACCTATATTAACTAAGGTTGCATTTTTCGGAGCGTTAGAGTGCCGCGTTTTTACTGGAGTTATTTGTTACCAGTTTACTCACTACAAGGTAAGTTTCATAGCCCCATGTTTTACAATTATTGATGTACAAGTTTTTGGGGTGAGAAAAAATATGCCTGTTTTACAAATTCTGGACGTAAGTGCCCATACCCCCCTCAGTTTTCATGGATTACGTGTTGCCTAAATAGCTGATAAACCCACTATTGCCCATGAATCATGAACTGTCAATACTAAAAGTTAGAGCGCGGGAAATGATTGGTAGTAGATCTATTTTGGGATAGAGCTCCTCTTTCGGTGTGACTAAGCCTATCACTAGAAACGAACGTATATCATGACAGATATTGGCTGTTACGGTGTTGAACTTCTCAAGGGACATGTAGGCAATATTTATATATTTGTATTCAATTATGTCGAGCTTCGGTTGTCATGAAGCTTATGCAAACGTAATTGCATTTTGTGATGTCTAAAATCTGTTGCATTATCACTAAGGAACGTCTCTGACGGTCATTGACATACACCATTATCATAAACTTATGAAATTAACCAACTTTATGTTCGACGTTTTTAAATGCAATGTTTTCAGGTGTTCATTAAGCACGAGGTGCGAAGGATACATTGGTGGTTATATTTTGAGGTCATGCATTAAAGATTTAGTCGCATTACATTTTGTATATCTGTTATGGGCTGGAAATCTTTGTAATAATAACAAGTAAACAAGTAAAGCTTCGGGCTTTTGTAACACATACTTTATTAAATCCAATGTATCAGTTTTAAACGACTTTTTGGTCGTTCTTATATTATCTTGTGTTATTGATCTGAGAAGTAACACGCCCTGGACCCTTATTCCGCTGCGACCCAATTTGGGGGTGTTACAGATTGGTATCAAGAGCCAAGGTTATAGAGAACCAGGTCAAATGTTTTTGCTGGACTATAACCATTTTCAAACATTGCATTCATACAAAGGGGTTTTCACGGGACATACATACACTAATTGTGCATTAGTCGGTTAGGCTAGATGCATGCATGATTGATATTCATGATTGATATACATGTTATAATATAAATGTATATTACTATAAGAGTCTTATATTAGCATACTTATATAAGCTAATTTTGATTTCAGATATTATCATGTCAGATTCTGAGCATTCTACAGTTACATACACATCAGTATCCTTTCCAGTTGAGGACGATTCAGACATCGGTTCACCAGGAGTCGATGGACCACCCATTATGCCAGAGGACCCATATGCTTACATAATGGCTGCTTATGAGGTTCCACCATCGCCTGACTACATACCTGGCCCCGAGGAGCCGCAGTCACCTCCCCCACTGGACTTTGTTCCTGAGCCGATGTACCCTGAGTACATGCCACAGGAGGATGAGATACTCCCGGCCGAGGAGCAGCCACTACCTGCTGCTGCTGCCTCACCCACTGCAGATTCACCAAGATATGTTCCTGAGTCTGATTCGGAGGAGGAGCCAGAGGAGGACGATGAGGATCCCAAGGAGGATCCAGCTGATTACCCTGCTAATCGAGATGATGATGATGATGAGGACAAGGACGAGGATGAGGAGGAGGAGGAGGAGAAGCATCCAGCTTCCGCCGAATCTGTCCCACCTATACACCATATGACTGCCATGATATCTATCCGGGATGAGCCATCCATATCACTTCCTCCTAGGGAAGAGGTCGAGAGACTTCTTGCCTTAACCACCCCACCACCATCACCACTCACTCCACTATC
>BQNB010077624.1:3254-30787 GCA_026074375.1 Tanacetum coccineum | reverse complement strand
ACTTTGTACAAAAGGTGATGCTGCTAGGCTTAGTTAGTGCTGCTTACACGGGTTTAGTAATGAGATTGATGATTAGTATTGGGTTTATACTGGTAACTATTTTGTTTATACTGTTACAAAAGTTAGTACTGCTAGGCAAAAGTTAGTGTTGCTGGGCAAAAGTCCCCTACACTTATTTCATGCAAATACATTTGAATGTAATTTAGAAGAAGTTATAAACAAAACAAAGCATGATCAGATAGCATTAAAACATATAAGAACAAATAATAAATATTAAAACATCCTGTATCATCACCAAATTCAAAAAATTAACACCTAGTGATCCAGTTTGTCCCCTACACTTATTTCATGCAAATACAGTTGAATTATATGCTCCAAATGGTGTGCTTCTTTAATCCTAACCTTCTCTAATTATTTTGGCCTAACGGGTATATTAATTCCTTCTCCAAGAAAAGAAACTTCTTTGGATTCTAATTGCCAATCATCCTGTATCATCACCAAATTCAAAAAATTAACACCTAGTGATCCAGTTTGTCCTAATCAACCGATTTAATCCCATAATATTTCTCGGGGTCATCTATACATGAGTAAAAATAGTAATATACATCCTTAGGTTGGAAAGACTTCACGTGAGTTGAAGATGGTGTATGAATGGTTAAATTATCTACTACCTTCATCCTAAAACTATATGGACTATGTGGTTTGATGGGTCATTTGGGGCCTCTTTCGTCTCCTAGAATTACATCTAAGGATGGACAATTAGTAAGGGTTGTGGTTGAGGCTCCGGTTCATCAAAACTAGAAACTTTCATAGAGCTACGAGAAATGTTATGATTACAAGTATCCAAACCTACATCCTCTAGTTTTCTTTGGTCCAAAGATCCTTTCTCTGTTTGGGCTCCTAAAATCTCTCCTACTTCTTCCAAGTAAGTGATGTAGACAATTTCATATATATACGTATAATAATATAAAAGTATGAGAAAATTCCCAAGTTGCCCTTGAGGAAAATTTACTCACAAATATATAATACACGTTTTTTATTGGTAAGTGACTCCCGGGTCGTATTTCTCGAAGATTTATAAAATTGAGACCACGTTTGTTGTTTGGAAAATGATTTGAATTGGTCAAAGATGATTTGTTTTTTTTAAATCCTAAAAGTGAGCAAATTAAAGGACAAATAAACCTAACTTTAATAACGGGAAATTAAACTTTAACTAAAAACGCAAAATGGGAACCCTAAATGGTGATTAGAAACCCTAAATTTCCAAAATTCAACCTAAAATGAATTTTTGACTTTAATAGACTCTAAATGACTAAAAAGTAAGTTTAAAGAAAACTAAAACAAAAACGGAGTTGATTGAAGCTTTAAAAATTTGAATACAACATTGTGGAACGGGAACGAATCCCGTTCTTTAAAAAATAAAATTTTGCAAATTAAACCCTACGAAAACAAAACTAATTTTCCTAGAAACTATATGAAAAAAGAAAATTTTCTAAAAAAGAATTATATTTTTTTATTATTTTTGTCTGTTTTATGAATTTTTAAAGTTTAATAAAAATTAATGTTTAAAAAATATAAACTTAATTATAAAAAATTCCTGAAAAAATTATAGAAAGTAGCTTGAACAAAGTGGGTTCTAATAAAAATAAGTCGGAAAACACAGCTTATCAAATAAGCTGTGAAATAAGCTAAAACAGCTTATAAACCAAAAAGGCTAAAATGTATATAAAAGATAAATGATGCAAAGGTATAACGGATGAGCTAATGTAGCGTGATGGTTGTGTGTGTGGGGAATAAAACGCTTGGTGAAGGTGGTAGAGGTCTCGGGTTTGAGCCTTACTCACCCGGGGCTTCCCACATTCCTAAGTGTTTTAATTTTTTCCAATTTTTTTATAACTTTTTAAAACTCTTAAAAATAAGCAACTTTTGAAAAACAACTATTTTTATAAACCACAAATAAGCTAAGAAATAAGCTAAATAAGACAAAATTGCTTAAACTATACTAAACTAATAAAGAACTAACTGTTTGGGCTTGTCAAACTCAAATAAGCAAACCAAATAGAGAAATAAGCTAACTTAGATAATAACCTACTCTAAACATGTAACAAAAAACAAAAATGAGCAACCCAATAAGCCTAGAATGAGCTTATGAACTCAGCAGTACTAACTTTTAAGTTAGTACTGCCAGTTACACTCTTAAGTCTGCTTAGCTATTAAAAGGCAAATAAGCACAATGAAGTAAGAAATAAGCAAAAGCAGATACTCAACCACATTTAATAAGCACTTAAGAACAAAAATAAGTACAATTTATAAGCTAGAATGACAGAAAAGCTAAAAAAACTTAAAAAAACTTAAAATTGTACACTAGAAAGCAAATAAGCTCAAATAAGCTTAAATCAAAACCAAATAAGCTAAAATGGGATTATACTAAACTAATAAGCTAATCTAAACCTAAATAAGCCATAACAATAAGCAGATAAGCTAAAATAAAGAAATAAGCACTTTTAGTGTAAACTGTTAACCAAACAGCCCCTTAAGGCACCTTTGAGCTTAATTTTAAGCACTCAAATGGAACTTTATGACAATATGGCTTATACCATCTTAAAGCTTATACTATAAGCTTTCTAAGACTACCTTTGAAAAGAATTTTGAAACTCAAATGCTTAATCAAAAACTCAATGAAAAGAGCTTATACTTAGAATGCACTAGGTATGACTTTGACTTTTGAAAATGAAAATGCAGGTTTTTAAAGCTAAAAACAGATATCTAAATAAACTAATTTTTGAAAAACAAGTCTAAACTAATAAAAAGTGACCTATAAGCTATTTTGTATTTTAAATTTTGAAAAGTAAATCCTATTTTAACCCTCTGATTTTTGATTTTGAAAAAGGCTATATGTCTTATTAAAACTACTGGTGCAGTTTGCACTTGAGTGACTAATTCTCAAATTCTTCTACTGTAGACCCAAGAGAACTATCCTAACATACTTAAAACATAAAACTAAAAGCAATTAAAGCAAATACTAAATCTAGAACTGAATTAAGCTAATATTTCTAATAACTCTAAACAGATTATGACTTATATCTAACTAATCAAATCCTAATTAACTCTATCCTAACTAATCAACGTAGCACTAACAGACTTACCTTTGAAGATAAAAACAAAAATTCAAAGACCAAGTGACCACTAGCATTACTAACTTGTGGTTAGTACTGCTATGCCAAACACCCCCTTATTTTTATGTAAATTCATTTGAGCTTATGAAATTTGAACCTAATGAACAAAACTTGAATACCAGATGTCTAACAGCTTATAACACAACTACTTATCATTCTCAAACACAAAAATCAGATCAAACAACAATGATTATGCTAATGCTATTTTTTTGGGTTTTATGACAAATTTAAAAGACAAACATTCATAATAAGCATAATAACACTGATTTAAGTACACATAAGAAAGAAATAAGCTGAAAATAAGCAAATGCAATTATTAAGGTAAGAGACTTGAAATTTAAAGAAGACTTACAAAAGCCTTAGCTAAACAAAGGCTTGATTTGCTCAAAGAGCTGTCAACAAGCTCTAGCTTATCACAAGGATAAGCTAGTAAAGTCCTATGAACTTTTCCATTGCAAGTTCATCATCCAAGCAACCAAAATCCTTATTAAGCATAGGTATTAACTGATTTTAAATATTTAAGTATAATAAATGACTAATTTGAACTCAATCTGAGCTTAGAGACTCAGAGAGCTTATGAAGAGCTTATAAGGGTAGCTTGTGAAATAGTCGATTAGAAACATTTGAGATATATAACAGCTTATAAGTAAAAACAGATTGTAAACAAGTAAACTATGATTTAATTGATTTAAAACTGAATACAAAACTTGGAAATGAAGATTACAATAAGCTGAAAACTGAATTTTAAGATTACATTAGCTAAAACTAAATTAAGCTACTATTAAAAGCTAGAAAAAAAAGGATTCTGTTGTGAGTGAGGAGATCTCTCTATTTATAAGCTCTTGGTGAAGCTTCTAGGAGTCTAGCCCGCTCCTCTTATCCATGATCTTAGCCCTTAATCCTTTGATCTCATTTATGGTCCGTTAGATTTGATATGATGAGCTCACGGATTGCCAACGTGGCATTTCGTGTGTCAGAGTACTTGTGCTTCTTTTGCACTAAATTTAGTGCAAAAATCCAATCATTGGTGTGCTTCTTTCAATATCCGCGTGTCCTTTCTTGTGGGCTTCGACCAATGAGAGCCTCTTATGACGTCTAACTCTGCCAGCTTGTACCTTGGTGCTTGAATCATTAAGCCACGCTGTTAATTTGAATTAACCCTTTGATTTGAGTGGGGTTAATCGTCGAGAACGACGATGAACAGTAAATTCATTTACGCGCCTTTTTTAACTGTTAGATGGGAGGTGTTTGACTTGGGGGAGTTGGGTCGTTGACCTGGGTTTATAAAAATGGGATTGGGCCGGGTGAGGTTTGGGTTTGGGTAAAGGTTTATAAGGGTAAAGTTATAAAGGGATAACGACCGTTATCTCTTATGTTATAAAGAGATAACGGTGTTAGGGCTTTAGGGACTTTTGGTGAGATTTGTTTTAACATTAAGGACTGATTTGGTATTTTTGGGGTTTTGTCTTTTTGTGGTTGACCAATGTTGACCAAGAGTTTACTTTTTGACCTTTGCGTAGAAATCTTCCGGCTCTTTTGCACTTTATCCGTTCCCGTGTCCGTGTTTGTCCGGTTTTTGACCGTTTTCTTGTGTTATTTGTAATATTTGTACCTACACAATCACAAAGACAAAACAAGCAATATACAAGCATTTTATGCACAATTTTATCTTTTTAGGGACATTTTTGATATAGAAAAGATATGTGATTTCTCACATATCAAAATGCCCCAAACTAAGTGATTGCGTGTCCTCACGCAATATTATATGTTCTAAAACCAAATACTTCAAAACTTCCCCAAACTAAATCTTTGAAAAGTAGCAAAGACTTTTGTGGAAAGAGTTAAGAAATCACAAGTTATAAAACACCATATTTTCCCATTTTTTTAAAAACCTTTTCATTTTTTTTTTCAATTTAATCTTAGATTATTCGACTTTCGTTATTTCCATAACGTTAGGGATCATAGAACAGATGTATTTCGATCCGAGAGTGCACAAATAGGATAAATTTCATGTCCTACTTTTCACTTATCCAAACCAAGCTTAAACGAACATCACAGCTAAAATTCAGTAAGAGATGACTAAACATTACTCATATTTGCAACTTGTGAACTTTTCACTCCCGACTATTACTATATCTTAAGTGATTGTGCTATTTTGAATTTCAACCATGGATCAATAAACTAAGCTTAAAACGAAATCATAGCTAACAATCAGTTAAGATGCTAACACTACTCATATTTGCAACTTGTGAACTTTTCACTCCCGACATTTATTATATCTTAAGTGAATGTGCTATTTTGAATTTCAACCATGGATCAACGTTTTGCAAAATACTATGCTTCACGTTCCACCCGAGAATAATGAGTTTGAAGGCGAGATCATCCCATGTAGCGACTTTCGTCTCGGCACATCCCAACCTTGCGGCTAAGTATCGGGACTCACGGACCTTAGGTTTCAAAAACTCTCAGGTTTCCCGACTATGTATAACTTTTAAAATAGAAAAGTCAAAGTTCAAAAGCATATTTGAATTTAACAAAAAGAAATCTATTTATTACTTCAAACTTAATATTTATGCAGTTATAACCTTCAACCTTTTAGAAGGCTGCAACATCGGTTGTGAGCCGGCAAGATGCAGCAAACTTTTATCAGTCTCGGATTTTTATTCTTACTATGGGCTTTCTTTAGAAGACTACCACATCGGTTGTGAGCCGGCAAGAGGTAGTAAACTTTTATCAGCCCATAGTTTATGTTTATTATTATTATTATTATCATCATATTTTTTTTATATATAGAAGACTTCTTTTTGAAAAATTCAAGTATAAGTTTGAACTAAGACTAAAATTTTTGCTATATATTACATAAAAATTATTGATTTAAGTTTAATCTCCAAAAATAGCACGTATATTAATCCGGTTAAGAGCTTATGGGAGAAAAAGTCACAAATTACATACATGAGCTCTTAAGATTTCCAACTAATCCTTGTTTAGCATCCCACTCATACTTAACTCTATCATTTTTCGTTCTTCGCGAATTTCCGCGAACGCTTAGCCTAAAAGTTAAGGAACAAGCTAGAGCTCAACACGCTCGATCGGGTCAAAATTTACTCTTATTCTACCCAGCAGGAAAGTCAAAATTGTGACAAAAACACTTATTTTATTTTTGAAAATTTTAAAATTTTTCATTTTTTTGAAAATTTTGGTGGGAAAACGGGGTACGTGAGAACAACGGGCAAAAGTAGGTAAGATTATATCGAAGATATACTACCCCATACTAAAACTAAACATTGTCCTCAATGTTTCCTAGCTAGAAACCCCATACTAGAACTCAAAAAGGTCGAATGCATAACTCAAGCCTGAAGAAAGTATCACAAAAATCTTAAGCCGTTTATCAAGTGTGCTAAAAGATAAATGTTAGTCGATAATAATCTTTAGGATATCGGATTTCCCCAAACTAATGGCAAGCAAAGGCTAGGAAGCTCGAGTGGACCGGGACAAAACACCGAACACGAGAGTCTTCAGAAAATTTTGGGTCAATCCTGCAAACAATCACAAGTACAAACAACAACAAGAATCGGAAGAGTACAAGCCTCCTCACATCACAATAGAAATAAGAAATAAGAATGAAGATAGAAGGATGAGCATGGGGTGCCTCCCACGAAGCGCTTTGTTTTTGGTAACCGAGTCACATAGCTTGACTCGATCCCCGACTTCATTCGTCCTGGAGAAAGTGTATGGAATAGAAAATCGCAATCGGGCGTTGTCATTAATTTTGGATTATACATATAATCATCATGAAAATTCCATCCCGATAAGATGCATATCGGCTCAAGTGAGATGCCAGGGTCAAAAATTGTGTCCACTCCATTCTCGGTGAAGGAAAGTAAGGGAGAAACCTCAAGGTAAGTGAGATACGGGAGAAAAGTCCGAATGACAAATGTAAGGAATCTTCAACTTTTAACCATTAATCTCACTCCCCTAGGGTCAAAAGAAACATTCATCTTCCATTAAGCTCATCAACATTGTTATCACTGCGGGCACATTGGGGTTCCATGTAGAAGTTAAACGCTTCATATGTCAGGAATGATCATCGTTAAGCAAGTTGGCAATAATAAACCTTTTCTAGTCAATATCCACTTCAATACCTGTGGTATCGAATCCATCTGGTCCAGAAAATAATATCGATCTCCCCTATTAGAGTCACTATCCTCAGATGTTTGTAATGAAAAAATTTTTGAACACCGAGAAGATGAATTCCGTATAGCCACGACATTCGATTGATATATTCCTTCGTGCTCTCTAACAATTCCTAAGGAATCGTAATGACTTCACCACGAACTTAAACAATATGGTGATAGAGGATCACTTCTTAGAGAAAAAATTATCAAAGTATCAGTGATTTGAATCATTCTAATGTGTTGTGGTTCATGAATCGAAAAATACATCGGAAGAGAATTAGGTGTTATCATCATTAAGCAAACTCTCAAGATATAATACGTCTCCCTCTGAGTCATAATAACCTTCCTCAATATACGTAGGAACTTTGATAGCTAGAAAAGCATCGATCTCATCATTGTCGCCTGCTGGGTCGAAACACTCAGTTTTATCAATTGGAGCATCGTACAAAATTCTTTTCCAATCATTCGTTTATATTCCAAATCAAATAAATCATCATTCTCTTCAAAAAGTGGATCATCGATGAATCCCTTGAGAATGGAAGCAATACTTTTCATAGGAGTAGACGGATCATGGTGAAGTAGAATCTCAATTTCGTCTCTTGGAGCGAGACATTCATCCTTATTAGAATCAGAAAGAGGTGTGACTAGGAAAGTCGACTCATCAAGGTTGGAATTATAAGAATCCTTGCACTTGATGTCCTCTAACACTTCATAAAAAAGAGGGTTTATGTCACTAGAGTTGAAATTGACATCAAATTCAAAAAGAGAGTCAGAAAAAGTTACAAAATCATCACTTGGAACGTTGATGGAAGAGAAATCATCACATGAAGGTAAAACGTTCTTACTATCACTCCTGGATGTATCCTCATATTCTCTTAGGATTGGGACAATTTCTTCAGCACTAAAAGTACTAAGGTGCTCGTCCCCCATTATGAGAGAATCCTTGGGCTCAATAGACGGTAAGGTGGATGTGATTGCAAAAATTATTTAACAATTTTTCAATCAAACAAATATCTTCCTCCGGATTGCAATCGGCATGATCAATTTCTGGTGAAATCGAATCATCCTTAAGATAAGCTTCAATTTCTTCCAAAATGAATTCGGAAGTAAATGGCTCAGACGTCGGGGTGGGATTGCCACCCGAAGAATTAGGAAATCCTAGCAATTCTGGAGCATACTCCTCACAAATTGCATCAATGATGTCAATTCGGTTTACCGAGTTGTCATTTGTAAAGGTGTATCTCGTGGTTTGATCTAGATTAAAAGTGACGGCTTCGCTATCAACCCAAAGGGTTATTTCCTCTCCATAAACATCTATTAAAGCACGACCGGTCCTCAAAAAGGATCTCCCAAGTATGAGAGGCACTCGAGGATCAGCTTCGAAATCGACAACAACAAAGTCGGTAGGAAAATGAAATTTCCCAACTTTGACAAAAACATCTTCGGCGAGTCCTTTAGGATAAGTAATTGATCGGTCCGCTAACTCTAAAGTCATCCGAGTTGGTGTAAGTTCAGGTAGAGAAAGCTTTTTCCAGATAGAAAGAGGCATAAGATTTATGCTCGCACCAAGATTGGCCAAGGCGTGGCATACCTCTATTCCTGGGAAATTACATGGAATAAGAAACTTGCCGGGATCTCCAAGCTTTTCGGGAAGCTTTTTGAGAAGCATCGCCGAGCAATTCTCGTTCAATGGAATCTTAGCTAACTCAAGCAACTTTTCCTTATTCATGAGCAAACTCTTAATCGTAGGAGCAAATCTTGGCATCAAAAGTAAAGCATCTGCGAAACTAATGTCGAAGCGCAAATCTTGAAAGATTTGGAAGATCTTCTCCATTTGATTCGAAGCTTTGTCACGGGACTTTTGATTATCACGTCGTGAAGGGTATGGGATATTTGGCTTAGGTAAACTCTTCGGAATATCGGATTTCGGAATGGGAATGGTTTTAGGTAAACTCGTCGGAACATCGGGTTCCGGAATAGAACTGGGGATAACCGGAGGTGGGATTTGAACGGTACTTCCTTGGAAATTTGTTTGCTCTTTATCGGTTGTTTCCTCGGGTTCTTATTCCACTACCTTTTTAGGAGAAGGATTAGTAGGAATCGAGGGTCCCTCATAAGCAACACCACTTCGAGTAGTGAATGCTTTTATCTCCCCCTTCGGATTTGGAATGGTGTTACTCGGAAGAGTACCCGAAGTTGAGGATTGGTTTTGAAACAATCCAAAAATCATGTTTTGCAAATTATTTTGAAAAGTGGTTTGTTGATTCATCATGACGGCTTGTTGAGATTGTGTTTCTTTTCATTCTTAAGGTCTCCTTTCAACGAGTTGATTTGATTTTGCATATTCCTCAACATCTGATCATTATTCCTCTTGTAACTTGAAAAATCATTTGAAATCTCTTGTTGAACTTGATTATTAGGCACTTGAAATGGTTGGTTTTGAAATCCTTTGTTTTGAAAATTTGGAGCATGATTATTTTGAGCTTGAAAACCTTGATTTCCATGAAAATTAATTCCCCGATTAAAATTATTCCCTTGAACTTGATTTTGATTAAACCTATTTTGACCATTATTTTGCACCAGAGCAAAACCTGGTGGTGCCATTTGGTTACTAACACGGTTCGGAGGGTTAACTTGATTGTAAGTACCCGTAGTCGCACAAACACTAGCTTGATTGTTATTGGTAGCCGGACAATTATACCAAGAACGGGCACCACCACAAGTAACGCAAGATTACTCAACCGTTTTACCCTGAGCGGGAGTGACAACTTTTTTAGAAACAATCTCGACTAAGGTCGAAAGTTAATCCGCAAGCTTATCAATTCTCTCATCCGTTTTACTAGAAGTAGCATTCATCCTAGAAGCATTTGATCTATTTCGTGAATGACGTATTTTGATTTGTCTCAATTTATGTTTAAAGCCTCTTAGAGTTATTAATTAAAATATTTCCACCGGCCGCGATTTTAGGAGTCTTGTTCTTCTCGTTTAAACGTTATAAAAGGTAATCACTTGAGTTAACTCCGTAAATCTATGATGGGGACAAGCTCAAGCAACTTCCTTAAATCGTTCCCTTGCTTACTTAAAGTTTCCTCAAATTTTTGTGGTAATTCGAGGAAATTCATTTTTTAAGTGAGTGGTTTTTCCGAAGGAGGGAAAAATTGATTCACAAAATTTTGGTCACGATGATCCTCCAGAAAGATTGAATTTGGTGGTTCTTTCTAGTACCAAGTTTTAGCGGCTCCCTCGAGCAAATATGGAAACATTATAGGATTAATCACATCGTTAGGCACATTCCTAAATCGTAAAGTCGAGGTAATCCTTTTGAAACTATTGATATGAGCATTGAGTTAACTCCGTAAATCCGTGATGGGGACAAGCTCTAAGCAACTCCTTAAATCGTTCCCATGCTTCACTCAAAGTTTCCTCAAATTTTTGTGTAAATCAAGAAATTTCATGTTTTAAGTGAGTGGTTTTCGAAGGAGGGAAAAATTGATCACATATTTGGTCCGAGGATCCTCCCCAGTCAAGATTGATTCTTGGGTGGTTTCTTTTCTATACCAAGTTTTAGCGATGCCCTCGATGCGAATATGGAAACATCATAAGAATTTGATCACATCGTTAGGCACATTCTAAATCGTTAAAGTCGAGGTAATCCTAATGAAACTATTTGATAGAGCATGAGGATTCTTACTCTCACGACCGTTTATAGGATTCGCTTGAACCATTGAAAGCAAATGTTTTGATCTCCAAATGATCGCCCATTAATTCTGGTTTAAAACAATAGTTTCTCGTACACATTTCGTGGAGGTGCTCAAAGTAGCTCTTCATGGTACGTTTGCATTGGTTGTAACGATAGTACGAGCTCGGTGATCGGGACTATGTTTGGAGCACGTCCTTTATTTCGACGTCTCGGAATGGTGACGTTTGAATTATTTGGAAAATAGGAATTTCTAGTGCGCATGCACTAAACAAAAGAAATGATAAAAGAAATGAGACAAGGAAATATTTTTGTTTACCGAATAATCAACAAACTTAGGGTAACTCTCTTAAGTAAAATAAATTATACAAAAGAGGTGCGCCTTTTTCGTAAGTGACACAAATGGTAAAATAATTTTTTGAATCTTTGGTTCGGGAACTTATTGATGGATAATACCTCAGTTGAAGGTATTATTTGTTGGTGTTCTTTTACCAACTTTGTTAAATTTTAAATATTCAAAAATTAACGAGAAAAATTGAAAAATCCGGAAGAGCAAATATTTTTGTATTTTTCTGTTTAATCTTCTACTTATTACTAAAAAGAAAAGAAAAATATATATTTTTTACTTTTTATATTTTTAGTTTTTTTTTAATTTTTTTAATTTTCTTAAAAGCGTAACTTTCGAAGACGAAAGGTTCTCCAAATCACGATCAACAATCTTCAAACGAAGGAATCTTAATCACAAATCCCCGGCAGCGGCGCCAAAAATTTGATGTAGACAGTTTCATATATATACGTATAATAATATAAAAGTATGAGAAAATTCCCAAGTTGCCCTTGAGGAAAATTCACTCACAAATATATAATACACGTTTTTTTACCGGTAAGTGACTCCCGGGTCGTATTCCTCGAAGATTTATGAAATTGAGACCACGTTTGTTGTTTGGACAATGATTTGAATTGGTTCAAAGATGATTTGTTTTTTTTAAATCCTAAAAGTGAGCAAATTAAAGGACAAATAAACCTAACTTTAATAACTGGAAATTAAACTTTAACTAAAAACGCAAAACGGGAACCCTAAATGGTGATTAGAAACCCTAAATTTCCAAAATCAACTAGAATGTAGATTTTGGTCTTTAATAGCTCTAAATGACTAAAAGTAAGTTTAAAGAAACTCTAAAACAAAAACGGAGTTGATTGAAGCTTTAAAAATTTGAATACAACATTGTGGAACGGGAACGAATCCCGTTCTTTAAAAAATAAAATTTTGCAAATTAAACCCTACGAAAACAAAACTAATTTTCCTAGAAACTATATGAAAAAAGAAAATTTTCTAAAAAAGAATTATATTTTTTTGATTATTTTTCTATTTTTTATGAATTTTTAAAGTTTTTAATAAAAATAAATGTTTAAAAATACTAAACTAATTATAAAAATTCTGAAAAAATTATAGAAAGTAGCTTGAACAAAGTGGGTTCTAATAAAAATAAGTCGGAAAACACAGCTTATCAAATAAGCTGTGAAATAAGCTAAAACAGCTTATAAACCAAAAAGGGCTAAAATGTATATAAAAGATAAATGATGCAAAGGTATAACGGATGAGCTAATGTAGCGTGATGGTTGTGTGTGTGGGGAATAAAACGCTTGGTGAAGGTGGTAGAGGTCCCGGGTTCGAGCCTTGCTCACCCGGGGCTTCCCACTTTCCTAAGTGTTTTAATTTTTTCCATTTTTTATAACATTTTAAAACTCTTAAAAATAAGCAACTTTTGAAAAACAACTATTTTTATAAAAACAAAATTAAGTCAGAATTAAGCTAATAGACAGAATTGCTTAAACTATACTAAACTAATAAAGAACTAACTGTTTGGGCTTGTCAAACTCAAATAAGCAAACCAAATAGAGAAATAAGCTAACTTAGATAATAAGCTACTCTAAACAAGAAACAAAAAAACAAAAATGAGCAACCAAATAAGCCTAGAATGAGCTTAAGAACTCAGCAGTACTAACTTTTAAGTTAGTACTGCCAGTTAAACTCTTAAGTTTGCTTAGCTATTAAAAGGCAAATAAGCACGATGAAATAAGAAATAAGCAAAAGCAGATACTCAACCACATCTAATAAGCACTTAAGAACAAAAATAAGCACAATTTATAAACTAGAATGATAGAAAAGCTAAAAAAACTTAAAAAAACTTAAAATTTTACACTAAAAAGCAAATAAGCTCAAATAAGCAAATGACAAAACCAAATAAGCTAAAATGGGATTATACTAAACTAATAAGCTAATCTAAACCTAAATAAGCCATAACAATAAGCAAATAAGCTAAAATAAAGAAATAAGCACTTTTAGTATAAACTGTTAACCAAACAGCCCCATAAGGCACCTTTGAGCTTAATTTTAAGCACTCAAATGGAACTTTATGACAATATGGCTTATACCATCTTAAAGCTTATACTATAAGCTTTCTAAAAATAAATTTAAAAAGAATTTTGAAACTCAAATGCTTAATCAAAAACTCAATGAAAATAACTTATACTTAGAATGCACTAGATATGACTTTGACTTTTAAAAATGAAAATGCAGGTTTTTAAAGCTAAAAATAGATATCTAAATAAACTAATTTTTGAAAAACAAGTCTAAACTAATAAAAAGTGACCTATAAGCTATTTGTATTTTAAATTTTGAAAACTAAATCCTATTTTAACCCTCTGATTTTTGATTTTGAAAAAGGCTATATGTCTTATTAAAACTACTAGTGCAGTTTGCACTTAATTGACTAATTCTCAAATTCTTCTACTGCAGACCCAAGAGAACTATCCTAACATACTTAAAACATAAAACTAAAAGCAATTAAAGCAAATACTAAATCTAGAACTGAATTAAGCTAATATTTCTAATAACTCTAAACAGATTATGACTTATATCTAACTAATCAAATCCTAATTAACTCTATCCTAACTAATCAACCTAGCACTAACAGACTTACCTTTGAAGATAAAAACAAAAATTCAAAGACCAAGTGACCACTAGCATTACTAACTTGTGGTTAGTACTGCTATGCCAAACACCCCCTTATTTTTATGTAAATTCATTTGAGCTTATGAAATTTGAACCTAATGAACAAAACTTGAATACCAGATGTCTAACAGCTTATAACATAACTACTTATCATTCTCAAACACAAAAATCAGATCAAACAACAATGATTATGCTAATGCTATTTTTTTTGGGTTTTATGACAAATTTAAAAGACAAACATTCATAATAAGCATAATAACACTGATTTAAGCACAAATAAGAAAGAAATAAGCTGAAAATAAGCAAATGTAATTATTAAGGTAAGAGACTTGAAATTTAAAGAAGTCTTACAAAAGCCTTAGCTAAACAAAGGCTTGATTTGCTCAAAGAGCTGTCAACAAGCTCTAGCTTATCACAAGGATAAGCTAGTAAAGTCCTATGAACTCTTCCATCATCCAAGCAACCAAAATCCTTATTAAGCATAGGTATTAACTGATTTTAAATATTTAAGTATATTAAATGACTAATTTGAACTCAATCTGAGCTCAGAAACTCAAAGAGCTTATGAAGAGCTTATAAGAGTAGCTTGTGAAATAGTCGATTAGAAACATTTGAGATATATAACAGCTTATAAGTAAAAACAGATTGTTATACAACTAAGCTTAAACTATGATTTAATTGATTTAAAACTGAATACAAAACTTGGAAATGAAGATTACAATAAGCTGAAAACTGAATTTTAAGATTACATTAGCTAAAACTAAATTAAGCTACTATTAAAACCTAGAAAAAAGGATTCTCTTGTGAGTGAGGAGAGCTCTCTATATATAAGGTCCTGGTGAAGCTTCTAGGAGTCTAGACCGCTCCTCTTATCCATGATCTTAGCCCTTAATCCTTTGATCTCATTTATGGTCTGTTAGATTTGATATAATGAGCACACGGATTGCCATCGTGGCATTCCGTGTGTCAGAGTACTTATGCTTCTTTTGCACTAAATTTAGTGCAAAAATCCAATCATTGGTGTGCTTCTTTCAATATCCGCGTGTCCTTTCTTGTGGGCTTCGGCCAATGAGAGCCTCTTATGACGTCTAACTCTGCCAACTTGTACCTTGGTGCTTGAATCATTAAGCCACGCTGTTAATTTGAATTAACCCTTTGATTTGAGTAGGGTTAATCGTCGAGAACGACAATGAACAGTAAATTCATTTACGTGCGTTTTTTAACTGTTAGATGGGAGGTGTTTGACTCGGGGTAGTTGGGTCGTTGACCTGGGTTTATAAAAATAGGATTGGGCCGGGTAAGGTTTGGGCTTGGGTAAAGGTTTATAAGGGTAAAGTTATAAAGGGATAACGACCGTTATCTCTTATGTTATAAAGAGATAACGGTGTTAGTGCTTTAGGGACTTTTGATGAGATTTGTTTTAACATTAAGGACTGATCTGGTATTTTCGGGGTTTTGTCTTTTTGTGGTTGACCAATGTTGACCAAGTGATTACTTTTTGACCTTTGTGTAGAAATCTTTCGGCTCTTTTGCACTTTATCCGTTCCTGTGTCCGTGTTTGTCCGGTTTTTGACCGTTTTCTTGTGTTATTTGTAATATCCGTACCTACATAATCACAAAGAGAAAACAAGCAATATTCAATCATTTTATGCATAATTTTATCTTTTTAGGGACATTTTTGATATAGAAAAGATATGTAATTTCTCACATATCAGTAAGTCATGGGTGATGTGTATTCCTCAAATGATGGTAGAATTTATGGGCTTGTATTTCTTACCTCATTATCCTTCATACCTAGACTACATATATGCTCATCATATGTATTGGTAGAACCTAACATGACATGCACCTAGGTATCTCAACCGTAACCATCTCATTCCCAACTAACTAAGCCTTCAAATTTCCTATTAATTGATTAGAAATAACGATTGTTTGGCTTTTCCATTGTTTATCTCATTGGACACAATCCTTAATGGGTTCCCATGCTTCTTCAGCACTTAATTCCATAAGGTCCCCTCCTGCTACATTGTTAATGTCCCTTTGGGTATAGTTGTCGATATGATCAAAAAAGATTTGAATTTAGGACCATAAACCGAGGCCATGATGGGGGACTTTTCGGAATAAATCTTTGTAACGAGTCCACACATCATAGAGAGACTCATCTTGATGTTGTTTAAACATCAAGATATATTTTTAGAACGGAAAGGGTGTATTTCGTGGTGGGTTTTGAAAGGATGTGTTTGGTGGTTTTCTATTAATTAGGATGGTAAATGAAAAAGTTAAGAACAAAAGGGACAAAGAAAAGATAGACTATGAGAAAGCTAACTTAAAAAAATAAAAATATCTTCTCCAAAGGTGCCATGGTATGGGTATAGGATAAATATTTGGATTTTTGGAGTTATGGTTTTATTAGGATGATGTGGTCAAAAAGACGAGTTAGCAACATGCCATAAGGCATTGGTGAGTTGGGTTGATTTTTAACTCTTGCAATTCCTTTAGCTAAAAAGTAAGTGAAATTATAAGGTTTGCTTGTCATGATACAATATATCATGTGACATGATGAAGCCGAAAGGAAATTGGAGTTTCCTCCAACACCTAAGGCATTTTGGTGGATGATTTCATCCCAAGATCTCATGTCTTGACGAAGTTCATGTTTGTGAATTTTGTTAGGATTTTTGGTTTGTCCATTGATAGCAATGAAGTATTTGATTTCATTTGGTGTTAGAAGGTTGGTTTGGTAAGGGCCATCTATTTCTTTATTTGTACTTAGAGACTCAAGAGAACACTCTTCTAAGTAGACACATTGGCCTCTTAGCGGTGTTTGAAGAATGTGGGCGAGGTATTGAAGAGAAATATTGAATGGTCTATTTAGTGCCCATAAATTTAGAGAGAGTGTTTGGTCATTGTTTCTTATGAGTTTGGCCGAAGAATATAGTTCCAATAAGAATCTAGGAGGTATTACTTCGTCAACATTGGATAGACATTGAAATTAGATTGCTTGAAACATTGTTTTGATGCAATCATGTCTAATGTATTTCGAAGGGACTACACGACCTTCATGGATTTTCCTAGACTCTAAATTTCAAACAATGGGTTTTAGATGCCTCGGAATGTATTTTTTGTTTGAGATTTGATGAATGTAGATTTTGGTTAGTTCATGTTCGGCTTGAGACATAATTTCACCTAACAAAAACAAAACAAAAATTTTAACATATATATATATATATATATAATTTATCATTACGAAGTTGAAATGTTAAGAATTTGTGCCTAGTGTGTGTCTATATGTAACAAATGTGGAGGTGCAGTTATCTCGACTCTAAACAAAACCTATGAGATAACCCAAACACTCCTTAATTTAATTTTGCTCAACCAAACGCTTCGAATAATATATTAGTTATATATTTCGATCAATGGTGACGAGTTCATTATGTGTGAATGCAAAAATGTTTTTGGAATGTATTAACAATGAACGAAAATATTTCTTGATTTTCCTAGACGTGAGAAATTTTTCAAAAATGAATTGGGGTTTTTATGTATTTTGAAAATTTTTCAAGCACATTGAATTATGCAAATCCCACATCTATGGGAAGTATAATAGTTTTACATTGTATATACCTAGTCTTAATTGCATAAGAATATATGAAAAATTAAACAGGCCCAATTTCGATTTTGTGCTTAATAGAACCCTAGACTCATATTAAGGAAGAAATCGATGAAATTACTTACAATTGTTGCTGTCTATGATGTTATAGATGATGTTTATTGATGATTTTGCTTTGAATTGAAGTTTTAACGGTGGAATTTAACTTTTGGATGGTTTTTGGTTCGATCGTCGCAGGCAGGGAAGAAGAGGAGTGTGTTTGGATTTTGATTTTGAAAAGAAGGAACGAATATTACATGCCTGCTGCTGACGGTCCCGGATATATACAGGGGCCGTCTGAATTAAATCAGGGGTCCACTATATTTAATATTTCGCGCCCTTTTTTAACTAAACGGGTAAAATACATTTGAACTTTGGGTTTTTTGCAAGATTGGTCCTTGTAGTTGGTTTATAAAAGGTATAGTGTAAAATAATTTTCAGAAATGGCACAAATGGTCATTGGAGTTTATTAAAAGGAAATGGGCTAGGGATTTTGGGCTTTGATTATGGGCTTTTGATCCGGGTATGGTTATTAGGGAATTAAGGGCCCATTTATAGTTTAGGGACAATTTGTGTAATATTTGAAACTTGGAGGGACTGAAATGAAACATTTGGAATTTGTCCTTTTGTGAGTTGACTTTTCTTTGCCCAGGGTTTGACTTTCTTTGACTGAGGCTTGACTTTTTCTGGCTTTGGCTTTGAATCTTTGGCTTCTCTTGTGCTCTTCTGATTCCTGTGTCCGTGTTTGCCCGTTTTTGACTGTTTTCCTATGATTTTTGATATATCCGTACCTGCACACACAAAACACAAAAACAAGCATATCTTTACCATTTTTAGTCTGTTTTGGGCTTAATTGGGTCATTTTAGGTATAAACGAATATGTGTATTTTACACTTATCAATAAGCATACAATTTTCTTTTTATTGAACTGTGCTTGTGTTCTACGTTTATTCTCGGTTTACTTACAAACTATATGGATTCACTCAACATTATTGTTGACGTTTTTAGCATGTTTTATCTTATGTGATTATGCTTATGCTGCTTGGATGGGAGTATTACGCGGATATCAAAATTTTAAGACTTTGTCTATTTTTCACATTCGATGAATAGTTTATTAGGATTGAGTCACGTTTTAACTCTTGTAGTTTTGCTAAAAACCGTTGGGACATGTCATTTAACTCTGATGTTTATTTAAATGTGTCGAATGCGATAATTTAATTTAAAAACGTCTCTTTTGAAGTCGTTTTCTATGATCCGTGCTTACGAACTATGAAATAGCACCCCATGTTGTATTCCGATACGTTACGGATTTTGGGGGTGTTTCATTCCATTTGTTTTATTTGTAATCCAAGGAAGAAGTTTAGTTCACCTATCATGCTCGTTTTGAACCTATCGTGCATGATTTTGGCGAAGTCATCTCACAACTCTTGAGAAGTTGAACCGAATATAATGTCGTCGACATATATTTGAACAATGATGAGATTTCAACCTTTCTTCTTTGTAAAAAGTGTGTTATCTATCATTCCCATGTTATATTCTTATTTAATAAGAAAAACTTTTAATTTATCGTACCAAGCTTTAGGAGCTTGTTTAAGACCATACAAAGCTTTCTTAAGTTTGTAAACATGATCTGGTTTCTTGAAATCAATGAATCCTGGAGGTTGTGCTACGTATACCTCCTCAATGATAAAACCATTTAGGAATGCACTTTTTACGTCCATTTGGAATAGTTTAAAATTTAAGGCACCATAGGCTAATAAAATTCTAATGGACTCTAATCTAGCTACAGGATCATAAGTTTAGTCATAATCAGTTCCTTCTTATTGATTATAACCTCGTGCTACTAACCTAGCCTTATTTCAAGACACAATGCCATTTTCGTCAAGCTTATTTCTAAACACCCACTTAGTTCCTACAATTGTCGTACACTTAGGTTGTGGTACTAACTCACAATCATCATTTGTAATGAATTAATTCAATTCTTCTTGCATTGCAATTATCCAACTCTCGTCTTTCAAGGCATCACTTATATTCTTAAGTTTTATAGTGGATATAAAACAAAAGAATTTACTTTGGTTTTGGGCTTGTGACCTAAGATTTCTTTGGTTAAAGTTTCCTATGACGTTGTCTAACGAATGATTTTTAGATTCTTTAATATTGACCATTTCGTCAATTTCTAGAGTTTCATCCTTAATGTCATTTTTTAAGTTTTTCTTTTCGGTAACCTTAATTGATTCTTCTTCATCTTGATCTTCATCCACCAAGGGTGAGGTTTTAGACGTGGGAGGAGTTTCATCTAATGTCACGTTGATTGACTCTTTGATTTTCATTGTGTGTTTGTTTAGGATGATGTAGGCTTTATTATTTTGAGAGTAACCTAGGAAAACACCTTCTTTGGGTCAAACTTGGTGAAGTAGTCTTTTGTGTTTAAAATGAATCACTTGCTTCTAAACACTTTGAAGTAATCAAGAAGAGGTTTCCTACCACTAAATAGTTCATATGGAGTTTTTCCTTTGATGGATTTAATTAGGATTCGGTTGAGTATGTAGGTTGATGTATCTACAGTGTTACACCAAAACTTTTGTGGTAATGATTGTTTATTTAACATCGTTATACTCGTTTCTTGAAGAGTTCTATTTTTCCTTTCTACCACGCCATTTGATTATGGAGTGCGTGGAGCCAAAAAGCTATGTGTAATACCATTGGCTTTACAAAATTCTCCAAATTGCACTTCATTATCAAATTTCCTACCATGGTCCGTCCTAATTGAAACTATTGTACATTCTAATTGATTTTTTATTTTCTTACTAAAGATTTCAAATTGCTCGAAAGCATCGGTTTTGGTTTTAAGAAATCTTGTCCATGTATACCTAGAATAATCATCTACTATTACTAAGGTGTATAGGTTTCCTCCGTAACTCCGTACGACGGATGGACCGAAGAGATCCATGTGAATAAGTTCTAAGCATCTAGTCGTTGAAACCATATTCTTAGCTTTGTGACTAGCGTGAGCTTGTTTTCTAATTTTACAAGCATCACAAAAATGGTGATAAAACTTAAGTTTAGGTAACTTCCTAACTAGTTCCTTAAATGTTAATGATTGAATTAGACGCATATTTGCGTGACCTAATCTCCTATGCCACAAAGTGGATTTTTCTTCAATCTTTGTAAGGCAAATTTTGTCTTTCGGCTTATTTCCTAATTTCATCACATATAAGCCACTTTTAGTAATACTTCTACCTATGATATTTCCATCCTTAATTATTTCACTATCGTTCTCAGAAAATATCACTTTGCATTTATTATCACATATTTGACTAACACTAAGTAAATTAAATCTTAAGTTATCTACATGCTTTACATTTGCAATATTTAGGGAGTCATAAGAAATTGTACATTTGCCAATGATGTTACCGCATAGATTACTACCAAAGATGACGTTACCTTTATTATATGCCTTGTAGGTAGAGGAAAGATTTCGGTTGCCCATCATGTGTTTAGTGCATCCACTATCATTGACCCACTCATCGGGTTCCAAGTTAATTCCAAGGCATATCTCACTAGATGCTTGAGCCGTGAGACACGTTTCGTCTTTAGACTTTTCATCATCTTCCTCACCGCTATCACTTCAAGAACCTCCAACAAATGCCCTTTGGTTCTTGTCTCTTGGTGGTTCCGGACATTCTCCGATAAGATGATTTGGGTTTCCGCATCTAAAACACTTCCTTTTACTTTTACCGTTCTTGTCGTCCCGACTTATTTGGAATGTCTTTTTGTCATTATGTGGTTGTCTTATGAACCCACCTCTTCTTTTGAAGAAATTCTTGAAGTCTCTAACCGCCATGGCGTATTCTTCGTCTTTACTTCCGGAAGTCAAACTTTATTCATCACTAGATTCCTTTTTAGCCTTTAAGGCAAGAGATCTTCTTTCTCCTTTACCTTTGACTATTTCAGAATCTTTCTTGATGATCACTTCGTGAACTTTTAGGTTCCCGATGAGTTCATCAAGTGTTAGTGATGTCAAGTCTTTCTACTCTTCAATCACCGTGACCTTTGCTCTCCATTTAGGATGCAGAGCCATAAAAAACGTTCTAACATAGTTCTTGCTATAATAACCTTCATCAATAGCTTTTAAACTAGTAATAGTAGTATTAATCATAACGAAAACACTATTTATAGATTCGTCTTTGAAAATGACGAATTGTTCATATTGTTGCACCAAAAGGCCGATCTTGTTGTCTTTGACTTGACTATTACCTTGATTTATGATTAAAAAGGTTTTCTAAATTTCTTTTGACGTATTACACATAAAAATTCTTTCGTATTCTTTTCTAGAAAAAGCATTGTAAATAACCATTTTAGCTTCGTTATTTTTTTGCAAGTCTCTTTTTAAGCTCATCATTTTGTTTTTCAAATGGAACAACCTCAACTATTTTGGTTTCCAGATTATTTTGAATAGGCGGAAAATCACCCTCAGTAATAACATGTCAAAGATCAAGATATTTTGTTTTCACATAAATTTTGAATCTATTTTTCTAATAAATAAAATCGTCGCTTTCAAAAAGTGGTGGTTTTTGCATAGATTGCTCTTCTAAATATTTTTCGGAATCCATAGATCGATCCAAGCTTTAAAATAGAATATATTTTACAAATTTTGGGTGACCTGGCTCCTGATATCAATTGTGGAAACTATAAGGGGGGGGGGGGGGGGGGGTTGAATAGTTTTACCGTTAATTTACGTTTTAAAAGTTTGCTTATAAAAATCTTAGATTCTAGTTTATGTGAGATCAACCAACAATATGTATGATGAACAATTATTCTAATTATAAACAAACCCTCACATAATATAAACAATAGCTACGAAATGTAAAAGACAAGGTAAGAGATAGAACAATCAAACCACAACACCAAGAGTTATAGTGGTTCGGCAACGAAGCTCTTTTTCTCCCTACTCCACTCCCCGAGTATCCGACTCAAGATTTCACTATGTCAACAAGCTCCCTTCAGGCGGAGAAAACCGTTACGCGTTGCTTATACTAATTTCCGACACTAAGCTAAATGTCGAGTCCTAATCTTAGCTAGAACCAATCTACCACTTCATAAGTGTATTTTAAGGCCTAAAATACTAAGCGACACACATACAGTACTTCCTTATTTATACACTATCCGAATCTACACAAGAATGAAATCAAAGAGATAGGATCTAGAAGAAGATCGTAATAAAGGTTACGTATTGACACACTAAACTATAACACTTCGAATATGAGTGTTCTTCTTTTGCACTTGAGGAAAGAAAGACTGAATCACTTCGAATGTGAGTGTTTTTCTCTTGCACTTGAGGAAAGAAAGATTGGATCACCGCCAACTCAGCGCCACATCAACTTCCATCTCTACCACAAACTCAACCACCAAAATGCGTAACAAAACCACCAACTTTACCAAATAAAAATTGTCCTACTTAATAATAAACATACTCGACAACGCCACTCATACACATAAAAACACAAAAACTCGCTCGTCTACACGATCAAGTTGTGTGCAAAGTTAGTTGACGCCAAAGTCATGAGGCGATGGTGTGATGAGTCGGTCAAATGATAAAAACCTAGCTAAAAACAAAATGGCAAAAGTTCAATAAAGATCTATTTTTTTATCATAGATCCCAAGACTCCATCTCAACCATCCATTTTTTCATCAAATTAAATAAAACTCATTTTTCACCTATTTTTTAAAAATTAAATATCTCACAAACCGTTAATCGTTACGTAAAATGAAACATACCATTGCAACGAGAATTTAATCATCTTTCTAATGAAGGGCACTTTGATATACTTTCGACGATTTTTTTTAATTTTATTTTTTAGTCACGTTTAAAAAGATCACATGTGATTCTAAAAAATCACATGTGATTTTGTGAAATCACATGTGATTTTGTAATACAAATCATATGTGATTTTTTCAGACGTGATTAAAAAAAAATCAAAAAAAAAGTTGTCGCAAGTTATATCAACAGTGTCCCCGTTCGAAAGATGATTTAATTCTCGTCGCGGTGGTGTATTTTTTATCGTTTAACGATTTACCGTTTGCAAGATATTTTAATTTTAAAAAAGAGGTGAAAAGTGGGTTTTTTAATTTAATAAAAAATAGATGGTTATGATTGGTTCATTGGATCTTTGATAAATATTGAATCTTCATTGATCTCAACTCAAAACAAAATACGTTCAACATTTTATGCATTTTGGAAAAAAGAAAAAAAAAAGAAAACATCAAATCATAAAAACTTAGTGAAAACTTGAAATAAGCAAAACATGGAAGGACCATACTTCACAAAAAAGCGGCAAAATCACAAAGCTTTCGCGACACGCCTTAAAAAAAACCATCCAAATTCCAATCTTTTTACACACGATGGGCGGCCAAACCCAAATTTTCATAAAAATTTTCAAATATTTTTTAATTATTAGAGCCCTAAATAAATAACTCACCCTCCCTCCCTCCCCTCATTTATAACAACCCCAATTCACTTCCTAATTCTAGGGTTTGAATAAAAATGGTACGAAACAACGAGAAAGGCGAATCGAGTAAACGAAGGTTCGATTTAAACGAAGAAGCAGAGGCTGAGGATGGTGATGATCAAAACGACTGTGGATTTGAACGTAGGGTTCTTCGATCTCGTTATCTCGCTGTTAAGAACCTCATCAGTGGTAATTATTTCTTAATTAAATGTGTTTATACCAAATAATATGTGAAATAAAGTATATTAGAAATGTTATAGTGGAGTATTAGTTAATGTTGTTTTAATTGTTGCAGATAAGAGGGATGAAATAACAAAGACGCATTCGGATAATTTCAAGTCGATTTTCGACCAAGTCGAAAGCTTGCATCAGCTAGGTACAGTTTGGTAGTTAATTTGTTATAATCTATTTGTTTTTATATGTTTGTTCATTGTTGATGTCACATTGTGTTTTAGATTATGTTTTGTCATATAAGCTTATTATGGTTTTTTTTAGTACTTCTGTAAATGGTGTTTGGATTAAATCTTTTTGTTAAAATTGTAAGGAAACTTGAAAAAGTAGTTATTTATAAAGTGCATTAAGTTAAATATGTTTGTAAAAAAGTAATTTTAATTCCATAAAAAGTAAACATTTTGAAATAAGCAGCCACTTCGCTTATTTTACTTGAAAATTCGCAGGAAAGAATAAGCGGTTTGGATAACATGAAACTGCTTTTGTTTATAAAGCAGATAAGATAAATAGCCGAAAAAAGCAATCCCAAGCACTTCATAGCCAATAAAAAACAAGTATTTTGCTGTTGTAACTATATGATCTGGGAAGTTGGTGTTAATTTTGGCTGTTTGGTTGCAATATATAGTTTAATTTAAGTGATTTTGGTAATAGTTAATATGGATGTTATAATAGATTAAGATAGTCTTTTTTTGTTTCTTTGCTAATAATTGTGGTATTGTTTGCAAAGTTGTATTATTTTGATGAATTTATGGTTTATTACTATTGCTGAATAGACGATTTTTGTTTAACTGTTGAGGAAAATGAAATATAGAAAAAATTCAAATGATTGTGTTACCCGTTCAAGATACACAAATGAACAGTAAGATGATTGTGTGCTATTTCAGAAATTATTTTCATCAGTTAATATGTGTGCTATTTTGGCTTGCAGTTCAGAAGCCTAGGGAGCAGGTTGCTGATGCAGAGGCGTTACTGGATATCACCAATACATTGGTGACTTCTGTCAAGGCGCAAAGTAATGAAGGTGTGACTGCAGGGGATTTTGTGTCTAGTCTCCTAAAGGGCTTTGGACGACTTGGTGGTGGAAATGATGGTACTGATGGAAGTAGGAATGCTGTTAAGTGGAAGAATCTTGGGATTGTGGTATCTCATGTTTTTGTCAAGGGTGATGGTTGCTGCACAATGTATGTACATATACTATTATGTCAATTTAGTATTTTCTTTTTCTATGTCTCAGATCTAAAAAGTGATATTTTGTTGCAGGCTTGGGCCAATGAATTCTGAAGTAAAGCAGCGAAAGGTTACTGTGCATAGAAAGCATTCAAGGCTGACTGACAAAGCCCGACCTGAAGAGGTAATATTGAAATCTTTATTTAAGTGAAGGGTTATGCTTGTGAAGTTGTGTTAACATGGTTAAAAAAACAAGATGGTGTTTATTGTGTCTTTTGGGAGCAAGTATGTGATTTTATCTTTTTAATAATCGGTGTCTGACAGCTGTGATACATTGATCTCAGAAGTGTTTGAATGTGTTTGCCGTTTATAATTTAACAAATAATAATGAGATCATCGTATGTTATGAGTATTTTATAAATTCTGAAGATTCACAAAAGTAATACTGTACATAATTTTACCAAAAATGACATTCTTGTCTGAAGCAGGGCTGAGCAAAACAGACCAAAAACCGAACCAAACTGAAAAACCAAGCTGAACAGGTTCGACTGAAACCGAACTGGCCATATTCTGCTCGATTTTTGGTTCCATATATTTATGATTTTTGGCTTCGGCTTGGTTTGGTTCGAGCCAAAACCGAGAAAAACACACGTAAACTGAATAAAATGAACAGACTGACACAATACCGATCCGTACCAAGTTACTTCAGTTTGGTTCTCTGTTCATGTCTTCCAGAAAATCGGTTTCGGTTCGGTTCAGGTTGGTTTTGACCTGATGCTCAACCATAGTTTGAAGGGTGATAATGGGTCTATCAAATTTGGCTAAAAGAAGGGTTCATTAGATGAATTCATTGTGTGGATATTTGTTTGTAAATATTTTGTGGTTGTAGCATTCCTCTAATAAGATATTGAGAAGTGGTGGAATTTGATTACAAAAGCAATGCAGATTCTAATATGTATTTTTTGGTATAATTTTGAATTCTAGTTATAATTGAACATATATAAAGGTCAGAGAATTTGCAGCCTTTTCATTTTCCAAAGGGCATAGTGTTATGCTTGCAATAGTCCTCTAATAAGATCATTGATAAGTGGTATGGAATTTGAATTACAAAAGCAATTCATAATATCTAAATAATTATTTTTGTGGTATAGAGTTTAGAAAATTCCAATAAATAATGATAACATATATAAAGAGGTCATGAGAATTTTGTCACAAGCCTTTTCATTTTCCCCACTGTGCATAGTTGATTGATGCTTGCAGAAATAGGAAACATTTACAGAAATAACATTGACTGAAATTACTTGGCTTTTACAGCTTGCTTCAAGTCTTACAGAAGAGAAGACAGACACTGATAAGAACATGGCAACTATGTTTAACGTGTTAAGAAATAATAGAGCTGCCAAGCTTGAAAGATTGGTGTTGAACAGAAGCTCGTTTGCACAAACTGTTGAAAATCTGTTTGCGTTGTCGTTTCTTGTTAAAGATGGTCGGGCTGAGATAAAAGTCGATGAGAAAGGATGCCATCGAGTTTGTAAGTTTCTTAAAAAAAATAACAATTTTTTGAATTAATCTATTTGATCCTTATGTTTTGAGGCTGTTTCTTTCAGCACCAAGAAATGCTCCAGCTGCTGATGCAGTTGCTTCTAAGGAGGTTGCATACACTCATTTTACATTCAGATTTGATTTTCGAGATTGGAAGGTAATTTTATAAGAATCTGAATTTTGCTTTTATTACCTGTAGGTAGGGGTGTGCACGGTTCGGTTTGGGTCGGTTTTTGGTTAAACGAAACCAAATTTAAACAAGTTTTTGCGGTTTTAAACCGTTTAAATTTGGTTTTTGCTAATTTATATTAATAAACTTGTTTTACATAGAAAATTGGTTTTTTTTTTTGTCAATATGAGCCTAATACTGTTTACAC
>BQNB010077623.1:18465-30787 GCA_026074375.1 Tanacetum coccineum | reverse complement strand
TGTAGCAAGCACTGTAGCTGCTACAGTGCCACAGGTCAAATGTCAGTCAGACATTTGAGAATTGTATATATGAGTAATGTATATATGAGTAATATTTTGGAAATTAACTCACTTAGGCCCAATAGATAATACTACTCGTAATTTATAACTTTAATTATGTCACTTTTAAATATTCCGAATTTCTTTTGTTATATGATATTTAGGTGTGAAACTTGAAATTATCAATTTTAGTAACTGATCACTTAGCTTTACTTTGACATCTCATATGTTGTAGATAAATACTATATATGTACGAGTTATCATAGTGATTAAAAGTTAGAAACTTAGCATCTTATTAGTGATAATCTTTTGTTTTGATCTTATTTTGTTAGCACCAAAACCAAGCATTTTTTTAGAGTAATTTTATTTAGTAGAGTATTATGCATTTTCTCTCTCCAATTACCCACCAATCATTTTTCAAAATCAGCCAATCAAATTATTAGGTATATTTGTAAGCACAATCATTTTTCTTTTCGAGTAATGTTATTTAGACCTACAACACATGCTTAAATACATGTTTAATGTATAAATCACTTGTAAATTTGTATTATGCATTTTCTCTCTCCAATTTCCCACCAGTCATTTGTCAAAATCAACCAATCAAATCATTAGGTACATTTATATGCATGATTAGTAGGCAAAACAATCATTTTTAAACTTGTTGTATAAAAAGTCGTAATTAGTGAGAATTTGAGGGCTTTTTTGTCGTTTTTTTATCAATACAAAACAGGGTACTATTTTTTTAAATATTTTTATTGTGAGTAACATGTGGATAATCAAGTAAAAAAAAGTATAAGCCCAACAAATAGTCATGCTATATGACCTGATTTAGGTTGTTGGTCAAGAATGCATAAAAGAACAAAATTAAAACACGCTCAGTAGAATGTGTATGTTGGAAATTTTTATATATTTTTTCTTTTTAAAAATATATATTAAACTTCAACATTTTTTATAAAATCGTACTCATGGATGGACCATATCAATACAGGTCTCATTTTATTCGTGGTCCAAAAGCATTTATGTCCGTATATTTTTTATTTAAAAAATTTATGTAAAAAAGTTGCGAATAAAAGAAACTTGAGGGGCCTTTTTTATTTTTTTAAAAAAAATTTATGTAAAAAGTCGTAAACAGTTAAAAGTTGAGGGTCCGTTTTGTAATTTTCTTTTTTACTTTGGCTAGATTTTAGGCCGGTACTGTAGCAAATGTAGAGCATCACTGTAGAAGCATACAGTTGCCACCGCGGACCGATTTGTTGATTGTATAAGAGAACGAGTCTGGAATTTTAAAACCGCGTGTTATCTGTTGAGGCGGGGCAACTGTTTTTATCACCACCTTTTTTGTCACCACAACTCTCTCAATGTTCCATTATTTTCATTCCATAACCGAAATCAAACATCTCTCTTAAACAAACATACAGAAACAACAATGCTTACAACGACCTGAAATTACTCCAAAAAAGTCTCTTATGTATGAAAATTGGCTTGGCCATGTTGTCTTTTGCGTTCACTTGTGTAACAATGTCCTAACCCCTTTTTACATTAAGTTCATGTGTTTTTCAACCGCTTCTTGATCCCACTCTTCTGCTATTACCTAACATGTAGCGAGATCAAAGTTTCATAAAACAAACCTTGTCAAGGGTGGACGCTATTGACTGTCTTTTCGCTGGTAAAATAAGTAAAAGGAACATACATGCTAGACGCGTTTTCACCCTTATATCCCCTTAGTCCCATGAAACAATGGAATATCGTGATTGATTTCACACTTTCGCTGTGTCCAGCTAGTACTTGAGTACACTTTTTTTACTTGAGAGTCCCATGCTTTAATCTGTAGAAAGATCACAACAATGCATATCAGCAATCACTAAGAAATTATACTCTATAAAAACTCATCAGATGCGATGCTCAGAATAGTATGTAGCCTTTACCTATCCTTAAATGAGCCGGCTGAAAAATCGCCTGCGTAATATGAGTTTCTCATTTAACGGAATCCATCATTTCCTTTAGCTTTTCCACCAAAAGGCATCAATCTTTCAAGGAGGGTCCTCTGCATATAATGCGGGAAGCATAACATGAGATATCCCAGTGTCTTTTCGACGCACTACTTTGAGTGATCATGTCTACTATACACGTTAATGCAATATTGACTTGTCGCTTTCGGATGCAAAGAAACAAAAACATACCTAAATTGACGTTAAACAGTGAGCAGCTCTAATAATGGGCCTCGAGGTAAGTACCCAACCAAAGCTACAAAATTACAATAGAAGGTGTAATAAATATGTGACAATTTTTGAATACTGAAAGTGATTAAGTCCTAAAAGTCAAAGAGACCAAGATTCTGTTTGGAAACATACCTCCAATTTTCGAACCAAAACACCTTTGTCGATAAACAACAATAATGAGCTGTAATATCCATCGGCATTAAGCAAACCAACCTGCAATTTTTTAAAACGTATCAAATGCTTGCTATAACTTTGAGTGATTTAGATATTTAAACAAAGGATACATTAGATATCTTACTGGCTTATCATGAATGCCGAGTTGAGCCTATGTTACTTTCAGAATGGCAGACCTGTCAATACATAGTTTTTGTGGTTCTTTAATTGTCGAATTCACGTACCTACATTTCCCAAGCAAAGCATCAAATTGTAGCCCCTTTCCCCTCGAACTCTTTCAAATCATGTCATATAAATAGGCCATAAGCTCAAATAAGCAACCCCATAAGTCTAAAAAAGTAATCTTACCAGCTCAACTAAAAAAACCCAAAGTTTATAGAAAGCACTAAAATTACAGTAATTAAAAAAACGAAATTAACAAAACCCCAAACTTATGACAAAACTCTAATTTCAAAATTCAATTTTTTTCATATGTTTGGTACCTTTCTTTATGTTTCGGGATTTTGATTAGCTTGAATCTTCCACATCACCTTCCTCATCATCTTGATTGTTTCCATTAATGAATCTACCGTAATCGTTGCCCACGTCTTCGTCGCCAGATAATTTTTTTGTTGTTGTTGATGCTGGTAAATTCCAGAAGAGAATCATGAGTTCTGAGATCGGATGTGTGCGGTGGGTTTGGTATTTTCATGCCACGTAGAACAACACTCAATGCAACACACACCAACACATTAGGCCTAAGAAACACAGGCCAAAAAACGGGGCAGATTTAGCCCAAAAGAAAAAGAGAGCCCAGACATGACCGACCATTTGCGAATTGTATTATAGGGTAATAACGGTTTTCTTAAAGATTGAAACCCAAAACATAATAACCCTGGAGAGATTGGGTGTTCGTTTACGGCTAGCTTCACGAGGTAAAAACTTAAATTTCTATTTGTTTAGTATCGACCTGCAAACTGTTGTTTATATAGTAAGCGATTATGTAAAAGTTATACTGATTAGTTTTGTTTGTTGTATGTGTCAATGAATCACTTATATTAATTTGCAAGGTTAGTTTGTATTGACAATGGAGGTTGAAAATGATGCTTATAAATTTACAAAGGTATAAGTTTCTTTCTTTCTTTGCTTTTGTGTTTTTCATTTCATTCATTCATGGTTACTACTACTACTTACTTACATTTGTAATTTTCTTCAGTTCCCTCGCTCTTGGGAGGATATACAAAGTTTCACAATCCCTGCCTCAAGGCATTACAAAGTGGCCGAGGTTCTTGTCAAAGAGGGAATGGAAATCGAAGCAGGGACTCGTTTGCTCACCTTGGACATCCTCGAGGAGGAAGTTGGTTTTTTTAATTAGGGAAACCATCTCTTCTAGTATATATTATATTCCTCCTTTTCAATTTGTTGTTTAACTCCTCTGTCTTGTTTTATTATGCTCCTCCAGCGGCCCAAATCTTCTACTCGTTCAACTCATTCGGACACATCTCAATCCCTTCAATCAAAGGTTAGTAAGTAAAGTTTTACCAAACCAAAGTCTCCCTTCATTATAAACCATTTAGTTTCCTGGATGCGCTGTTTTGTATTGTATTATATCTTGAAAAATACTGTTTTACCCGCTCTTTTGGTGAAAAGTAAAATGTTTTTCTTTTTTACATGTCGTTAATTAATCAATCACTTCAAAACCCCTCAGGCTGTCTCTCATGACGACTCTGCTCCACCAAACAAAAAGCAGAAGGTACAAGTTTCTTTCTCTCTTTACCTTCCCATGTTTTAGATTGCTATCCGCTTCTCTTGTCACTTTCTTTCCTTTTTCTCTCTTTACAACTCTACCCACTGTTTTCCGGCTTCTCAATATGGCTATTGTCAACTACGTCTTTATGTTCTCGAGGCAATTTCACTTTGTCTGTTTCCGTATCTTGGTCTATCATTAATATTGCTTATGAACCGCTACACCCAACTTTTTCCTTTGCTCCATGTGTGATAAGGTTGGAACCAAATTCAATTTTGTATTCATGATTGCCAAAGACAATATAATCAAAACCCAGCTCCTTTTTATGTTATATGACTGACTAAACTTGTATACCACCTTTGATGCTCTTCGCAAACTATTCTTTGGTCCAGCAAACTTCTTTGATCGGGTCAAACAATGAATTAACTCCTCCTCTATCCGCCTTAACTATTAACACAACAGCCACTAACTCTCGTTCATTCTCGCCCGAGTACTCATCATTTGTGGCTAAAAGCTATTGGCCGTCTCTTATTTTGCATCACTTCCGGAAGAACTAGAAACGGAAATTGCACCATAGCCTGTTTTAAGGCTTCAAATGATTTGGTTGTATGACTCCCACTGAACCAGCTTTTTAGTTTCATCTTTTTGAATTTGTGGGTTGTCAGTAAGGGCGAAATCTAATAGGAACCATCCCTTCTTGAAGAATCAATAGCGTGCTCGTACGTGTTTACAACTTGGGTGTAACGTATTTGACACCTTATTAATCAGAACAAACATGACCCCTTTGCCAGCTTATCCTGCAACTCAGTTTCAGTCAATCTTCGGAACTGATTCGCCGTACCATCAACATTGTTTGGTTTCCTGATGGAACCAGTGGTGCGTAAATAACTAGTGCTAGCATCTTTAAGGACTGCTGGCCCTGCATTATACGTTGATTTCCCGGCTGACCATGTATCTCTGTTTTGTTCTCCACAAAATTGTTATCTTTGATCATCTGTGCTAAGCGCATCACATCTTTAAACCGATTGGCTGTAAAACCCGTAAACGTGATCGTATCTCAGGCTTCAGGCCCTTGGTGAAAGTACTTTCTAATACTTTTTCTGATATCGCCGTCAAATGCCCAGCCAATTTTCCAAATAAACTTTGATATTCCCTCACTGTTTCAGTTTGCATAATTGAAAAGATTTTTGCTGATGTAAATCACCTTTTGTGTGGAACTGAAACCAATCCAAGAATTCTTCTTATAGCTGTTCCCACGATTCAAACGGTTCTTGTTGTTCATGCTAACGATACCATGCTAAAGCATTTTCTTCTAGACATAACGTGGGTGCCCAAAAACGTTCCGTCGCGTGATTCCTTGAATCTCAAAATACTGTAAATAAATCCATGAGCATCGTCACCCTCAAATTTAGCATCTTCTGTTGATAACCGCTTCCTCCACTGCCATTACTTGATTGACGAGCGAATATGTTTTCTATTCCGGGTTGCTTATTCATGTCGCCTCCTGGCCGGTCTAGTATTATTACCAGAGTTTTGCCACCTTGTATGGAAACCCTAAATTATCAAACTGCTGATGCGGTTTATTCACCACCTTTGAATGAACTTTCAAGATTAGGAATTTCTGAAGTATTATTCACTACTGAAAATGGCCCCTTTGCACTTTCTATTGACTTCTGAATTGCCTCCAGAATATTCATATCAAACGACCGACTTGGAAAACAATACTTATTAGACTATAAGGAGACTATTAAAACAAGGAATAATTATAGAAGTATTATAACCCGGTCTAGCTTTGATTAACTTGCAGTCCCACTGTGTAATTATTCCTGAAACGCCTTTGGTAAACTTCCTTGAATCGAGTCTTACCAAAATGGTTATCAGACCCCACATATGTCGCCTGATTTTGTAAACAGTTGAGATTGCTGCTTGCAACTAAATATCAGTTTACTTTCGACAACTTTTTTGCAAATTGACAGTTTAGCTAGAGATACAAATGGATTAAAGGGTTTATTGTTTACTTGTTATCTAATATGCATAAAACCTTGTGAGGTTGTTTCATTTGAGAATACAGATTGATGTTTTAATGATATGTACCTTTAGTGATCATGTTGCAAACAAAAAAATTGATTTTTAAGTTTTTTTGGGGGTCAACGCACTTTGGCCTGACCCGCGTGGCCGATTATGACCCATTATCTAACCTGCTCATTTGGCTCACCAGCTAAAACACTGAGTTGCATTTTGTTCCTATCTTTGACCTTGGTATTTCTTAATGTGTTTACGAAACTGTATGCATATGTAGTGCTCGAGTGACTAGTATGTATAGGAAGATTTATAAAGTGTATGATTCTGATTTACAGAAGCGAGCCAGACAGGTTCTGTACAAGTTTGTTAATCTAGACTGTGTGCTTTTTTACCACTTGCAGGTCAATGACATTGGACAGACCAAACAAAAAACTATCACCACCGATTGCTCTTGTCTGGTGGCTGAAGTTATGGTCAAGAAGGGAATGGTAGTTAAACCAAGTGAACCCTTGTATGCTTTGAAATTATCCCAGGTTTAACAATTTTCAATTATATAAAAAAAAAACTTTACTTTTATTATACTATGTAAAACTCGATCGTCACCCTTTATGTGTTCTCATGTCTTGTTCTATGGCTGTGACATTGTGTTATCAAGGATTTCTCAAAAGATGGCTCGACCAAATGCTTCTTTCAAATACGAAGTGGTTGGATAAGGTGTGTGTTTTTCATTTGAGTAGTTACTTAATATTACGTGATGTTATAAAATAGTAATATGTTGTTATTACCTTTGGTCAGCTCGAGGAAACATATCCGTTGCCTGCAATGACCGATTGAAAAGAGTACTCCTTTGTCTGCTGTATCTGCACCAATCCATGTACGCTAGTCTATCCGCTTATGATTGTCAATGTTAACGGATGATTTTCATGTGCTGCAACGGGTTTTCATTTAGGATTCATGGATATTTTAACTAGTGTTTATTTTTGGATGTAGCTCTTTGTGACATTTGAATCCCTTGTGCATCCTGCATATTTCTTGTCTGGCCCCACTTTTCTATACTTGCAACTTCCTTTAAATTGGTATTTTCATTTTTTTGTAAAACACTAGTGATAAACTAGCGATCTCTAGCGGAAAGTATTTCAGTAGTACCAGTTGAAGACATTACAAGCATTGTCTACTTTTGGTTTATATTTATCACTAAGATGCTTAAATATAAGAGCCGTAAGACCCTCTATCATGTGTAACGCTAACTAAAAAGTTAGCTAGTTAAGTTTCTTTCATTTGGGTATGGTGGGGAGTTGACTCTCAAACATCTTTTTTTTTAGATTAGTTAACATGTTGAATAATGCTCAATTCACGATGAGGGTTAATCTATCAAACTGCAGCTGTGGTACAGAAGAGAAAGAATAGCAAGACCACATTTGTTGTCCTTGTTCAATATGCATATTCACCGAAATCAGAATGTTATTTTGCCAACTTAACTAACAAAGTTGGCTATTTAAGTTTCTTTTATTCGGACAAGCTGAACTGTTAAACGCCATTTTGAATTAGTTAACATGTCAATGAATGCACAAATCACTATTTTTGCGTGTTCTCAACTCTGCTAATGTCAATGTAGAAAATTGATTTTTGGTCCTTTGATGACTCTTCCATTAGATAAATATCCACTTTTCTTAATCGTCATACATGTCGGTTTTCCCTAGGCTTAAACTGAAATTGTATTCCGCGTATAAAAAGAGGTTTTTCAGCCTGGGGTGTTTGCGGAGTTAAGTATTTTATGCGACTTCATTGTACGTGTTGTGTAAAACGTTATATGTGATATCATACATCCTATATTTAAAATAAATGCAACAATTAATTTCGTGCATTAACATAATGAATTTTGAATAGATTGCCCTTGAAAAAATAGCAGGAGTATTAAAACACAACATAAGAGCATCCACTATGGTGTTTTAAGAATAGGTCTAAAAACTTATGAAGAGGTCTAAGAATTTTTTTACCATAGTGAGAAACCATTTCATGTCTAGGTGGCATGAAAAGGTCTAAGATTATGAAGATGTCCAAGAATTAATGTACAATGATAGTATTTAATTTTTGTTTGAAAAATTTATAAACCTCAAAAGCTTTATCCATAGTGAGAATATGTTCATAGTTTTTAAATTAATGACATTGTAAGATGTGGCAAAATTATAAACCTTTTAAAAGGTTCACCATAGTGGAACATAACATAAATACACATATTTTATGTCGTTTCAGCTCTGAGATGAACGTCCACAAAGAACGACGAAAAATAAAAGAGGAAACAACGAAAGCAATTTGCACCAAACTAGAAAATTCACCCAGCCCCCATCCTATCTCCGCACGCAACTCCCATCTTATCTGTGAATATGGTAATGGTTGAAGATTGGGCCTGCAAAAGATAAATGCCACATGAGTTCATTGTTTAATTAAGGAAGTGAAAGTATCCAACAATGACCCATATAATTTAGTACGGAGTATTATGGTATCATATAAACTATCTTAATATATCTTAACCGAATATATTTGGATAGTTTTTTTATAAAACATAAACATATATAATTATCAATTAATTATTTTACTTTTAATAATATATTTATTATTTAGTTGTTGTTATGTTACAATTTAAACTAGATCTCATAGTGTATATCCGATCTTTGATCAATTTACCACCATCCATATCCATCCATGTCATGCCTACCATAGGTTTTAAAACAAGAATTAGCTAGAAAGACAAAAAGTCACACCATTCTTGTACAACTTAACTATCTAAGACTATTAGAACCTTAAAAACACAAACTTTAACGTTTTTAACACGAAAAATTTGAAATCAAGATTCTTGGTACAAAACCCTCTTTTTAACCAAAAAGACTCAAAAAGATGATATTTTTTATGGTTTTTGAAAGATTTTCTTGTACTTCTAGTCTATACTAAGATAACTAAGTAAGAAAGCTATGATCTTTATGGTTTTAAAACCCTCAAAAAGTGAAAACTTTTTGAAAATTTCGAACCAAACTATACGACTACAACGAGTAACAAACGCACATAAAACCTACACTAACACCATATGGCTCTGATACCAATTGTGGAATAATCTTACACAAGTATGGATTGAATCACTTGGAGTTTTAAAGAGAGAGATAGATGGTTGGATGAACACTTAGAGAGAACAGAAAAATCATGAATTATTGAATTAGTGTAAACTGACAAAACTATACATCCAACACCTACGCACCAAGCAATGGAGAGGGACCGGTCCATGCTTAACATGGGCTATCTTGTGCCCTTGCCAGTAGCTTACTAATATTACATAACAACTTACTACGAACTACGACTATCTATATTGGTAGTGACCGACATTTTTTCGTATTTCTAACAATCAGCCTGCAAAGTTAGATATCACAAATTAGCAACATATGGAAAGTTGAAATCGAAACAATACAAAGTTAAAATGTAAAGATTTCAAAGCAGTGTTTAAATCAGTTGAACATACACAAGTCGGGTAGTAATTTAATAGGGCTTAAGGTGCCATAACGCTTTTTTAGGCAGATTTATACAAATAGTCGTAGCCATTAAAAAAAAATATTACTAAGAGAAAAAAAAAAAAAATTAATAGAAAAAAAAAAATTATAGAAACACTATGTGGCGCGACTATACATACGTGTGTTAACCCCTGATCAGGAGTTTCATTCTGACTACGTCGTTTTACACCAATATATATAGCTCATTAATGGCACGCACACACTAACAACTTGCACGTAAACTCAACATTAGTCACACAAGGATACCCGTATTTCTAGTGGTTACAAAACAATTTTAAATAGCGGCACTACAAAGCAACGTTTCCTTGCAACCAAATCTTAACAAAATATGGGCCATGAGCTGAATACGAAGAGTTTTCCTCTTTGTTTCACGGGTTCCTCCTTTTTAGACAAAGTCAACTCAATGTGGCAGGGAGATGACATGTAAGCTGCAAAGAAAAATGAATATTTATCCAATTAAAATACGTTACATAGTACGTATGAAAACTGGGTTCAAGTAGACACAAGTTCAGAAACTTACGGTTTATACGCCCATGAGCACGGTAAGTTCTACGTCTCTGCTTCTGAGCTTGGTCCACTTGAATGTGAGAAATGAAAAGAGCATCAACATCCAAACCTTTCACCTGCAATGTTTTTATAAAGCCACACGAATTATTAACAGCAGTAAAAAACGGCTATTTGGGAGTAGCATGATGATTGAAAGCTTCTTTCATGGTTTATCAGATTATTGATATTTGAAAAAACGAGGTGCCTAGTTTGCAAAATGAGCTCATGAACTTGAGCTTATAGCTTATTTAAGTCCATAAACTCAAGTTGATATGCCCATTCCATCCAAAAGGCGACCTTAATCAGTGTTTCCAAATCCTTATAAGCCAATAAGCCCATTAAAAAGCTAATCCAACACCCATTGCAATTCAAATATGAAAGAGCTTAAGATTTTAAAAATACAATACTAACAAAACCAACATAACGTACCTCTGCATTACTTTCAGCATTCTTAAGCAAGTCCAAAATGAACTTTGCTGACTTGGCGGGCCATCGACCTTGACCATTGGAATGTCTGTTATTAGCCTGATCAGTACGCCCAACACCTCTACAGGAACGGGTAAATGGAATAGCCTGCTTGTGGACCAAGACATCTTCCAAGTACCTCTTAGCCTTGATCAATGACATCTTCCTGAGAGCGTGTGCGGTTTCCCTGGTGTTCTGCAAACACACAGTAAAAAACAAACGTAAGACGTGCAACCTAAAAGAACAACTTCCTCATCGACATATAAGTTGTGTCACATACCTTGAAGTGACATATGAGATCAGAACCCCTAGCCTTGCAGGCTGCAATGTAAATAACAACAATCATGTCAAAAAATTCATACAACATGATATAAAGCCTTAAAGAGAAACTCAAATTGTAAACGATGTTTGTAAGTAGTGTAGTACGGTTCAAAAGCAAAAGAAGCCCAACAAGGTAGATAGTAAAAATCATCATTGCCTCATTTACAAATGTTTCCACAACAATATTTTCTTAAGAATATACTAAACCCTTGATACAAAGCACTCCTACAAAAAATATTACGCAGTAACATTGTATGCTTATCTTCCAAGAGAAAAGTTCTATGTAAAACACTATATAATTAAAGAACAATTTACTTCATCTCAACCATCCATTTTATTTTCATCTAATGGTTTAGATTAATTCATATTTTAATTTAATTAAAAAACTCACTTTCGTCTTATTTTTTAAAAATTAAATATCTCACAAACCGTTAATCGTTACGCAAAACGAAACATACCATCGCGACGAGAATTAAATCATCTTTCTATAGATGTGCACTTCTATATACTTTCGACGAACTTTTTTTTCGATTATTATTTTCAGTCTCGTCTAAAAAAATCACATGTGATTTTACGAAATCACATGTGATTGTGATACAAATCACATGTGATTTTTTCAGACGTGACTGAAAAAAATTCGGAAAAGAAGTTCGTCGAAAGTATATAGAAGTGCCCCCTATAGAAAGATAAAAAAAATACTCGTCGCGATGGTGTATTTTTTTTCGTTTGACGTAAATTTAATTATACCATCGCGAAAAGAATTAAATTATCTTTCTATAGACGGGCACTTATATACTTTCGACGAACCTTTTTTTAAATTCCGCCCAGAAAAAATCACACGGGATTCGAAAAATCACATATGATTTCCTACATTAAAAATCACACGTAAATTTGTAAATTCACATGCGATTTATGAATATATGAAATCACACGTGATTTATTACTTTAAAAATCATAAGGGAATTTGTAAAATCACATGCGATTTATGAAATAACACGTGATTTCTAAAAACAACAAATCACAAGTGATTTTACAAATCACGTGTAATTTTTTTTAGCGGAAATTTTAACACAAAAGTCGTCAAAAGTATATGAAATCGATTTTTTTAGTTACGTCTGAAAAAATCACATGTGATTTGTATCACAAATCACATGTGATTTTATGAAATTGTTCTCACATATGATTTTTTTAGACGTGACTGGAAAAAAAAATTTGAAAAAAAGTTCGTCGATAGTATATAAAAGTGCCCCCTC
>BQNB010077623.1:0-13905 GCA_026074375.1 Tanacetum coccineum | reverse complement strand
AGTAATATGTATATGTGGAACAAATAGGATCACTTATAACGTCCTGCTTGCCTTGATTGAACAAGTTAGACTGTTATAGGTGGTGGCTTGGTACTAACTAATAATGTTCTAAATCTTTGGTATAGAGTGGATTGTGGACTACCACCTAATACAAGTTACCATTAAGCAGTAAGTGGGTAAAGTCTCAATGAGCTAGGGTTCGTACGACATACACCATGTCATCCTCTAGATGAATTATAATCAATATATTAGGATGCTTTATGTGGATGCGTTTAATTGTGACAGAATTCTATGTGTCTAAGTCTTAGGAAGAAGTAACGCCTAAGTATTAAGAATGATATGCCGCCTCGAGATAAGTAATCATTGCACTAATAAACAAACCATCGTTTTGATTGGATTAATAATGGTTAATACAGTTTTCTTATATTTGGCTAGACCGCTCTTTTATCTTCTGTTAATTTGCTTGCGTGTGTTTTAGTGTCTTGAATTGGTTTTAGTCACCACCAAACCCGTGCCAGTCTCTCAGACTGAAAAACCCCCTTATCCATTAGATTTAGAATTAACATAGGTTTAGCATAGATTATACTAACTTAGATTAGAAAAACCAAAGTATTAATAAATTAAAATATTTAACTTCGCTCCAAGTGTTCGACACCCTACTTACCACGAAACTCCCACCGACCGGGTACATTGCCCGTTAAAGTGTTGTTTTTGGTTAAGTCGGCAAAATATAAATTTAAAAGTTGAAACATAATTTAAAAAAACCACACAATGACACATCAATCATTACTCTCATCCTATCTTTACTGCTTTCATAGAGTCGGAACCCTAAACTCTCGTTGTATATATATCTATCCTTCTGATTTTATGCTTGGTGTGGTTGTCTTTGATTACAGGTTATATTTGATGAGACGAATCTTGAAAGCTCTTAGGAAGTTTCATAGGATGATTCTTGGAGGACGATTTAACCAGCTATCGCATGTTTCTTCTCCATTATTGAGGAAACTAAGGGAGTACTAATTTCTTTTACTTGTTTTCTTTTCCCTTTATTCATTTTTATGGGTACTTCTATAGAACATTGGGGACAATGTTAAACTTAAGTGTAGGGGGAAGTAAGCCTCAGAAACTATTCCTTCATTTGCCATTTTCTTGTTCCTTAAAATGATGGGTTATATATCGAAACATAGCATAGACAGTAATTTAACCAAAATTTAAAATATTTATGACATATACCGACGAAAACCAAGTATTAATATCGTCTCATGGATAGGAATTTATATGACTAGCATAAAAAAACCATCAGAATTCCACCTCAAAAATGTGAGGTTCGCATTTAGATTTATAGGAATTCAGGTATCCATTTTCGATACCCAAGATAGCTTATACCTTTATGCGGCATACTTGAGACAATTTCAGCTCTTAGACCAAAAACCGAAGTTGTAGATAATTGAGTTCTGTTTCCGTGGCCGCTTGAACCAACTAAAACGGAGTTCGTATGACCGAGTTATGGCAAAAATAGTAGACAGGTGTTAGGAAGCGTTCAGCTTGAGTTATTTTTTTGTTTAAGCTTCAAATCTTCGTATATTCTTCTGTTTTCTTCCACGACACGTAGCATGAACTTACATTAGCAAATATACTCAATTAAGTACCGAAAGTTCTAAGTTCTAACCAATATATACACATAAAAGCACAGATAACGCATATAGAAATATGTACAATTTGAGCATTATCAAATCTCCCCACACTTAAACTTTGCTTGACCTCAAGCAAATCTAAAAAAAGAAATTTTAAAACAAAGTCCTAGGTGACAAAATAAGTGAAATTTTTTAATTTTTGAAAATATCGAGAATATTGCTGGTTTTATTATAAATAAGCGCAAAAGGCGCAAACACCCCCACACTTTAGGGTTTGCTTGTCCTCAAACAATATAAGAAAAAAAATAAGGTTTACAAAACAAAAATAGAATTATGAAAAATATTTTTGAATTTTTAATATGTGAAAGCGGAGATGTTTGACAAGCTCTTATAACATGACTAAGCACCTCACGAATAAGAAAAGTATAATTCACTCAAACACTCGTATATTATGTAATAGAGGGTAAAAGGAAAATCACACTCAATTACTCAGACATGATTCATTTCATACCATAGGCTTGTACAAGAAACAAAATTGCACCGACAAGGCGTAACCACCAGGCATAATTATCAAAAGAGGACTTTTATTCGGGTTGTAACGTTAGGCTAAGGGTTAATAAGGGTATGGATAAGGCATGAGAAATATGTACTGGATTTGGTTTTATAATACACATGCTGACAAGTCTAAGAAACCCATGTTGCTAGTTACGACAATCAACAAACCCGTGAGATAATGGAACATCTCAACCTCAATTAACTTGTACAAGAATGATATACCAATACGCCCAACATCTCAACTATTATTCATACTTCACTTTCTCTTTTTTTTTCTTTTTCGATTTTTTTATCACTTGCTTATACTTTTTTTAATTCATTTTTTTTCAACTAACAATTCTCGCATATTTAATATAAGCATACATCACAAAAAATACAAAACACGAAGCGGCGCCTCTCCATCTCCGTTAAAAATACAAAACATAAAGCGGTGCCTCTCCATCTCCGTATGACAAAGTGTGAACAAACTATAAGCAAAAATCAACCAATCATACCGAGCAACTAGCAACCAACCATAGACTTTCGATGAGGGGTAAGGCTAGGCTAAGATTATATATTTTGTTTTTAGTAGATGAGAAAAATAAATATAATGGCTCAGCGGTTAAACTAGGGGTATCTAGCACTAAAGATGAGTGCTACAAAAGGGTTTTATTTGGGTGGTTAGCTAATTAGTGTAATTAGCTAAAAGAATATGTTAAATGGATAGGCTAATTTGGTTAAATCCTAGATTACCTCTTTATCATTTAAAAATACCTATATCATGCGAACGTGATCTCACTGCGGTCTCATAATGATTTAACAAGCACAAGTTCTAGAATCAATAAATCACTGGCACACTCATACAATTTTTAAACTGATACTAATGCTCCAGAAAAGGCGGCAAATTACAAATACACAGCTATAACGATGGATGAGACACTTGCAATTGCATTTATACCTTAACTCGAGAAAGCTAAAGGCAAAAATTATCTTAGGTATCAAAGATGGATATCTAAATTCCTTAAGATCTAACCCTTACATTTTCGGGTGATAGGTATAAATATGCTAGTAAGGTCATCGATCCCGAGTCGGATCTGCTCTATCAATGGGTTAAATCTCTGGTTTTAAAAACTTTATTTATTTACTATGTTTTGTTTTAATATATTAATCTAAGTGACAAAAGATTTCATAAATAAATTTTTAGATTATCGAGGGCGAACAAAAGGTTTAAACTTTTAATAATGAATCTAAGTTTTCAATTTACTTTCCTCCCACACTTAAGTTGAGCATTATGCATAATTAGAAAATAACTTAAAAGTGGGACAAGCGGGAAAAATAAATACAAGAGAAACGAGACTTCCCGGGGCTCATAAGTGCTCGGTTGAATTCTGAAAGATACGGAGCAAACAGAACGCCAAGCATGTGAATTCAACCACATATAATATAGAGCGGCTACCCATCATAGGTAGTTGACGGCTCATGATTCGGGTCTTATGACAAAGCTACTCAAGCAACAACATATATTCACATACGGGTCCAAGCATAGGAGAAAAACCTACTTGTGTTCGTTTTATAAAAACTAGCATGCATCTCCCTCGCGGGGTTTAAGAAAAATATTTAAAAAGCGAGGCTATGAACTCACCGTAAGTTAAATAGGCGACGAGGATTGAGAAGCTGAGTATATAGATCGAGATAGGTCACCAACAATCACCGACAACCTATAGGAGTGATGCGACTTAGTAAAATATAAAAGTAAAAACAATACGTAAGAAAATTTAACACGTATAGGATATGTTTCTTAGATATATGCGTGGCGTTGCGCAATGACTTAACTAAAGTGATTTTATTCCAATATATGACTAATAACTTGACCTTATAAGTAATTAAACATGTACTAAGTTTCGGATATTAATTTTTGTCTCATTATCAAAATTGTGTGCCTTATGTGTTTTTAGAAAAGGCGTAAAAGTCCAGTTTCTGTTTTGACCTGTTTTTATGAGTGCATAACTATTAATCCGTAAGGGCTATGAATATGAGGTTTTCACCCATGGAAAGCCCTTTGAGTCTATTTTCCAGAATAAAAAGCCTCATCTTCATATTCTTTACCAATCAATGGGCATTGTTAATTTAGTGGACAGATACCAAACACAGAAGCTTACTGAATAAACACTTTACGAATCGCAAAATCAAAATCCATAATAGCAATCAATGTGAGGCCAAGTGCTGGAGCTTCCCTAAGATGTCTAGCATTGACCCATAACTTAAAACCAAAGTTTTTAGTTCAAAAACCCAGACCTTAACACGTTTTCTAATCAAATGTCCAGATTTGACCTAGTTTCGTATTTTGGCCATCACTACAAGAAAAACTAGAACGGGCGACGAAATTTTCCCCGGGCGATATTTGTCACCCGAGAAAGGTCGCTAAACGACAAAAATTCATCCGACGTGGCACTAATTCTGAGACTTTTTAGTCAAAGTATGTGGTGAGTTTCCCGGGCGACATGTCGCCCGGGATTCTTTGTTTGGATTTGACCAAAATAATTAACGAAAATCTTGGAGGCAAATTTTCCCGCTAGACTTTCCCGGGCGACATGTCGCCCGGGATAATATTTCCACATTTAACATTTGTGTTTACGTGATAATTCAATGTGTGATAGTGTAAAAAGTTTTTTAACATTTTCTGCGGGCGACATGTCCCGCCACGGGAAATAATATTATTAAAAAATTATACAGTTTTTTGTAATATTATATAAAACAGTAATAATTTTTTTAATACAATGTTTCCCGGGCGACATGTCGCCCGGGAATATTTTTATTAAAATTTAGAAATACAAAATCACCAAAAATCCTGGCGGCAATTTTTCCCGCTCAGGTTTCCCGGGCGACATGTCCCCGGGATAATGTAATTTTATCAAAAAAATTTAATTTTGCCTTTAAAATCATTATTATTTATAAAATATGTTTTATATACATTTAAAAAGATACTTATAAAATATATAAATACTTATATAAAAATCATTATTATTTATAAAATATGTATACTTTTTCAAGATGCACAAAAACAAACATTCATTTAGGGTAAATTTATACAAACCACGTTCTAGTAAACAAACGACTTTACAACACATGACCTTAAACATACGAATTACATTGGCAAATGACAAACTACTCAAGTCATACGAATTACATTGCATGAAAAACTACTCCAAATCAAGTTTTTCCATTTCATTGAGAACTTCGTGAAATAGTGCAGCCGAATTAACTGTGTGTTGTTCCGGATGCATATGCATTTCCATTGTTGCCTTGAGTACACTTATCTTTCCACGCAAGTGTTTGCAGTTTGAGCACTCTCCATTTCTTGAAGATCTTAGAGAATAGTTTGTAGGTGTTGACGGTCCTGAAGAATAGCTTAGAGGAGTTGAGGGTCCTGAAGAATAGCTTGGAGGTGTTGAATGTCCTGCAGAGTAACTTGGAGTCGATGGAGCTCCAGAAGAACTCATCAATTCACGAAGTCGGGTCTCTTTCCATAAAAAAAATCCACATCCAAAATGTTTCGGAGGCTGTTAAATAGTAACCAGAAAATAATTCTTTTACCACCTAAACCAGAAAATTTTATATATTACACAAATAAAACACATGTGATTGTTTACTTTTTATTTGGACATGCATATTAAAAAAGGTTTACACCGTAACTCTCAGTTTATACGATTGTCGGAGAACTACATCTCCTTCTGCACACCTACACGCAAAAGCTTCATGTGGCACCATCTTCACCATCTTTTTGTGGTTGCGATAGTAAGAGTGTGTGATATGTTTGTGGTTGTGATAGTATCTGCTTTTATGGTATAAAAGAGTTTTTGGCGTAAGTTTTTGGCGGGAGTTTTGGGTGGGAGTTTTTGGCGGGAGTATTTGGCGGGAGTTTTTGGCGGGAGTATTTGGCGATGGGCAAGAGTCTTTTATGATAGTAACTAATCTACAATGATAACATAGACAGACACATCCGTTGAACATCTAATGTACAACGAAACAATCGACTCATCCGTATGAACCTCTAGTGTACAACGATACATATCGACTCATCCGTGAGACATCTATGTACAATATAACATATCGACTCATCCGTTGAACATCTAATGTACAACGATAACATATCGACTCATCCGTTGAACATCTAATGTACAACGATAACATATCGACTCATCCGTTGAACATCTAGTGTACAACGATAACATATCGACTCATCCGTTGAACATATAATGTACAACGATAACATATCGACTCATCCGTTGAACATCTAATGTACAACGATAACATATCGACTCATCCGTTGAACATCTAATGTACAACGATAACATATCGACTCATCCGTTGAACATCTAATGTACAACTATAACATATCGACTCATCCGTTGAACATCTAGTGTACAACGATAACATATCGACTCATCCGTTGAACATCTAATGTACAACGATAACATATCGACTCATCCGTTGAACATCTAATGTACAACGATAACATATCGACTCATCCGTTGAACATCTAATGTACAACGATAACATATCGACTCATCCGTTGAACATCTAATGTACAACAATAACATATCGACTCATCCGTTGAACATCTAATGTACAACGATAACATATCGACTCATCCGTTGAACATCTAATGTACAACGATAACATATCGACTCATCCGTTGAACATCTAATGTACAACGATAACATATCGACTCATCCGTTGAACATCTAGTGTACAACGATAACATATCGACTCATCCGTTGAACATCTAGTGTACAACGATAACATACCGACTCCATCCTGAACAACTAGTGTACAACGATAACATATCGACTCATCCGTTGAACATCTAATGTACAACGATAACATATTGACTCATCCGTTGAACATCTAATGTACAACGATAACATATCGACTCATCCGTTGAACATCTAATGTACAACGATAACATATCGACTCATCCGTTGAACATCTAATGTACAACGATAACATATCGACTCATCCGTTGAACATCTATTGTACAACGATAACATATCGACTCATCCGTTGAACATCTAATGTACAACGATAACATATCGACTCATCCGTTGAACATCTAGTGTACAACGATAACATATCGACTCATCCGTTGAACATCTAGCGTACAACGATAACATATCGACTCATCCGTTGAACATCTAGTGTACAACGATAACATATCGACTCATCCGTTGAACATCTAATGTACAACGATAACATATCGACTCATCCGTTGAACATCTAATGTACAACGATAACATATCGACTCATCCGTTGAACATCTAGTGTACAACGATAACATATCGACTCATCCGTTGAACATCTAATGTACAACGATAACATATCGACTCATCCGTTGAACATCTAGTGTACAACGATAACATATCGACTCATCCGTTGAACATCTAGTGTACAACGATAACATATCGACTCATCCGTTGAACATCTAGTGTACAACGATAACATATCGACTCATCCGTTGAACATCTAATGTACAACGATAACATATCGACTCATCCGTTGAACATCTAATGTACAACGATAACATATCGACTCATCCGTTGAACATCTAATGTACAACGATAACATATCGACTCATCCGTTAAATAATAATAATTTATTTAAAAAAAAATAATTATATATTTTCTAAAATATATAATTTTTGTTTAAAATTATTATTTATAAAAAACATAAGTATATAAATATTAATTATTAAAAGCTTTAAAAATAAATTTAATAAATATCTTTCCCGGGCGACATGTCGCCCGGGAAAGATATTTATTAAATTTATACAGCTTCTAGTATTTTTTTAATAAACGCTTTCCCGGGCGACATGTCGCATGGATTACATTTTAGTCTGGATTCATTTTAAAATAATATACTAAAATGAATCCCTTGCGACAGTCGCCCCGGGAAAACACTTTTTAATATTTGCTGAAAAATGCCCTCCAATATTTTAGTTATGGCGCCATTTTGGCTAAACGACAAATTATCTATAATCCCGGGCGACATGTCGCCCGGGAAAAATTTTAAATTTATAATAAAATGAATCCCGGGCGACATGTCGCCCGGGAAACCTTTTTAATATTTGTTGAATAAAAATCCCTCCAATATATAGTTTATGGCCCATTTTGGCTTAAACACAATTATCTATATTCCCGGGCGACATGTCGCCCGGGAATGTCGCCCGGGATTTATCTGGTATCAAAACAGATCTGAGTTCACAGCAAGTTACACAAAACGTGAAATATAAAAAAAACCACCACCGACGATTTTAACAAACCACCACCACCTCCCCATCACCGGCACCACCTCCCCACCACCGGCACTCCCCATCACCACTAAACCCACCACCGACACTCCCCTCTTCCACTCACACTCGCACACGAGCACGAACCCCCTTCCTCCTCTAAACATAATTCTTTCCTTTACCCTCAAAATGATAATTCTTCTACTTCTGTTTCTAATCCTCTAATTAATTGTTGGTGGTGTTTAATTTTTGCAGCCGAGTCCATAGCCGAGCCGACAACAGCCGAAAAGGTATGTTTAATTTTTTTTTCTCCTTTTGGTATCCCGGGGGACATGTCGCCGGGGAATGTTTATTGTTTAAATTTTTTTATTTTATAGTTATTATTAGGTGAATTGCGTTGAAATTATGTATGTTTCGTGTTTATACGGATATAGTGGTTATTATTGTTGTTGGAAGTAAATATCGACTCATCCGTTGATTTAAATGTATGTTTTTTATATGACATAAATGGATATGCGTTTGATATTTGTTTTTTATTAACACTTTAGGAATTTTTAGATTTTAGTGATTAAATTCGGAATATTCCGAGTCTGAATTAATCATCCTATATAAAACCCACCGAAATAATTTATTAGAAATTAAATTACGGAAAGTCCCCAGTTAGGGACTGATTTTTTGAAAATTTTGTCTCATATAGGATATGAATGCGTATATTGGTTTCACTATTTGAGATGATTTTCGACGGTATTTCTCCTTTACTCTACGAATATGTCTTATTCACATATTTTAAGGAGTTGAGGCGGAAATGCTGCCGAAATTTCTCAAATAAGAAAATCGGTTATACGCATTCAATATAACAAACATTCAAAGAGTGGGTTATAACCATTCGCTTTGGCTTGTGGACCATCACAAACTCCAATCTCATTCAACTCTTGCGTAGTCAACGGTGTGAGGTTTGTCGTGCACAGTCGCGATGAACGTCGCACAACTCAAAACACATCCCCCCAAATCCCCCCCCCCCGGGCATTTGTTTGCCTGGTCCGGACGGAGAAATGTATTATGGTCAGCTTGAACAAATCCTCGAGTTTTCGTATTTGTCGTTCAAAACTGTGTTGTTTCGAGTTAAGTGGTTTGACACTAGCAACACTATTAACTATTAAACTACGAGCAATAATAAACAGTAAAATACACGGGGTGACCGAGTCTTTTTCTAATATCTAACAAATACATTCTCGCAACACAAGTCAAACAATGCTTCTACCTTGAAGATATGTCCAGACGACCACTCGGTTGGAAGGTCGTCGAACATGTTAGTCATAAAAAGTTTTCGATCGGGGGTGTCATTGTGGTAGAGGACGACCCTGATGTTATACATGTCGACAACTCATCTGATCTCGCACTTTCTACAAGTTTGAATGACTTGGAAATTGCGGCCTTGCATATAGATGGTCAATCAATAGATGTTGACGCACCACCAGATATCATTGATGTTGTTGATGAAGACGATGATATTATTGATGAGGAAGACCCCATTCCTCATGATTTAGCAGATTCTGATGATGAAGACCTCGTCAACCTTGATATTGATGATGGCGTAAATGTTGTTTATTCTAGTGAAGAAGAAGATTGATCTTTAGTTGTAACTTGTAAAAGACACTTATATATTTGAATGAATGAATGAAATTGTCGTGGATGGTTTTAATGTGTATATTTATTTGGATGTGTATGTATTTGGATGTGTGCATGCTTTTATTATTTTGTTCATGAATTTCTATATGTTATCCTAATGCTACTTGTACAGATGTCAGCGGATGTTGCACGGGGTCATGGCGGTGACGGTGGCGGTGATGATCGTCCCCCTTCACACCAGATACCCACCGGTTGTGGGGGTTGCTTGGGCAACCGAGGTAAGAATTTTTGGATTATTGTAATACAAGCATAAACTTAATACATTGAATTTGCTTGCCTTGAATTTTTATGACTTTATCACTCACTTGAATTTGCAGGTAAGGGCACCCGAAAACCCAATTTGGGTGGCCGAAGAGCGGGCAGGCAGCATACCCGCCAGGAGACCCGAAACCTCGGGTTAAAGGCCATCACGGATAAAAGTGGCCTCGTCACGATCTGGTTTGAGTTTGGGGACAGAGATACCCTGATGCCTCTGGGTGAGCATGTGGCTCATTGGACCAACTACCTTGGGGAGATCGTTCGGGAGATGCCGTTGCTCGACCTTCTGCGCCAAGTGCCGCAGGAGCAGAAGGCGGGGGTCATGGTCGATTGGGTAACTTATTTCATTATCATTTTATGTTTATTTCATTATCGTGTTCATTTATTTAATTGTGTATATTTATCTAAATTCGTTTATTTATTTATATCATATAAATAAATAAACAAATTTAGATAAATATATAAATTATATCTCTAACTCTGTCTTTGTTGTATATGATTGCAGACCCAGTTTGACATGCGTCCTCACATGGAATCCGATCGCTGGCCACTTATCTATGCGGCCATCCAGCAGCATCTACAAAAGATTTACAATGGCAAGAAGGCTGCTCTTAAGGAAAGGCATTGGGATGCCTGACTCGGACGGGACTTACGACCTGGAGCGCATCAGACTATCACGTCTCTTCGCACATTTCTGAGGTAATTGGATGCGCAAATTGGGTTCTTGGAATGATACCAAGAACAATGCCGGGCTTGCCCAGATTAAACAAAACGGGCAAATAGCATAGGTGTATACGACAAGGATCCCGGTCTATTGTCGCCCTCCGAGATATACATGTAATAAACATTATAATTATTTTACACATATATATCTAATTAACGCTTTGGTGTGTTGTGATTTTTCGTTTTTAATTTATTTCATCTTATATACGTGTGTATAGCAGATGGAGGGGGATGGAGGCCTCAGTACTAGAGAGTACACGTCGCTGATCCATACCTTCTTCTTGACTCATACTGATAACGGCGTATTCTTTAAAACCCGGAGGATCAAAGCTCTATGTTAAGTTCTGGTTTCAAAACACGCACTTTAATGATTTGTCGAGAATAAATGTTAGTAACCCGACAATATATTAACTATCTTTTCTGTTTTTGTTGATTACATAGGTATAGATGCTGAGGCTACAGGTCTATCTAGCTCCAACACCGAGACGGGTGTGCCCTACACCGAGGATGAGATAATGGCCATCGTTCGCGGGGCAAGCAGCGGGGGCACATTCTCGGTGTTGGTAGGGTTTTGCCACGACAGGGCTACGGTATTCCACCCCCCGCCTCCATGCACGCATCCTCTGGAAGTCGTTAAGCTCAAAAAGAGAGAGAATGTTGCTACGCGTCAGGTGAACATGTTCATGAAGTTATTTAGGAGTGACGACAAGTTTTCCCAGATGCTTACGCAGCTTGAGTCACACCTGAGTGTTGGTTGGCAGCTGGGAAGTGGCAGGCCGGGGATGTGAAGCAGGGACATGATGAGGACGACGTCGATGACGGGAGGATGAGGTCGTTAGTTAGGAGTTGTTGGGTATGTATAGATATATGCTATTTTGTGTTCTTAAGTGTTATTGGCGACCTTATGTGAATATTTGTTTTCCGTACGTTTAAAACTTGTCATCTGGTGAATATTGACTTGTATCTTGCTGGATATGAGTTTTTGACTTCGTACCGTTTAGTAGACCTTTATTGTGTTTATTCGATTTAGATCGGGATTTAGCTTTATTATATCAAATGCATTGATCGTATTGTGTTTTGGTACAAGTTGTAATGTATTTGTAATGTATTTGGGTAGATTATATAATGGTTTATACAGGTTTGAGTATTGGTAGATTTTTTCCGAAAAAATTCCGGAAAAAAATCTGGAAATAGCCTGCTGTGCAGGCAGCAAAAATTTTTTTTTTTGCAGACTTATCCCGGGCGACATGTCGCCCGGGATAAGCCTGATTAAAAATTTATTAAAGGTAATCCCGGGCGACATGTCGCCCGGGATAAGTAAAACTAAAAAATTTATTAAAGAGTATCCCGGGCGACATGTCGCCCGGGAAAAGTGTTTAATATATTTTTTTCTAACTTTTCCCGGACGACATGTCGCCCGGGATACTAGGCAATTAACTAATTAATTAAGTATCAATATTAAATAGTCAGTTTAAAAATAATTATCCCGGGCGACATGTCGCCCGGGAAAACTCTCCACCGTGGCACTTATTAGTTTGGCTGAAACTTTGTGGGCCCGACAATGTCGCCCGGGTAAGTCGCCCGGGAACGTATCCCCATCGAGCTTTTCCGCTCAACTTTTCCCGGGCGACATGTCGCCCGGGAAAAGGATCCCCAGCGACAAGTCGCCCGGGATACGACTGATTTGTCGCTGGGGAATATGGCAAATGTTGTAGTGTGTACACTTAATGGCGAAATATGTGAGCTGGTTGACAATCATCTTTAACAACTACTAATATTTATATCGATGTGTAATTGTCTATTAGTCAAGCTGAAAATAATAATGTTATACTGCCAATTATTGTGTGGGGTAATTCATCAGGATAGAGTCGTGCACTTATTTGATCCACGCCATATACTATTTAGTTGTCGACTAGCTTTCTAATCATGAAATGGTTATAAACATAAAATTTAATAAGATTGATCAGGACAGGTGTAGCATAAGATATGTAATAAAAACAGTGTTGAGAAACATAGACAGGTCACATTTGAATTTCCCCCTCCTCTTGGTTATGGTTGTTTCAAATCAAAACCAAACTGGCAATCACCAGAGAGACCTCGAGAAAACTACCAATACCAATACAGAAGCTACTAAAGAAACTAACTTAGCTGGTTATAATAACTTTGATAACCATGACATTAATAAAGTATGGAGGGAATCTAGTTATGAATTTAGAAATGAGGGTGGTAAGATTGACTTTGTGACGTTGGGCACGCCCTCGCCACAGCAGTCGACGGCATTATCAAGTCCGAATAACTATGGTATTCTTACACCTAAAGAAGTTAAAATTTCTTTTCAAGATGAGGTCATTGATCAAAAGGGTCGACGGCGGTCTAATGGTGTTGGTGGTAGTAGTAGTGAGGTTTTGATTTGTTCTGGTAATGCTTCGTTCACTCGAAAATCCACTTTGTTACGGACTAAAACTAAGTCTAGGTTAATGGATCCATCTGAAATGAAGCATAAGTCGGGTCAGTTGTCAAAATCTGGGGTTTTAAGAAAAGGAGGCAGTGAAATCCATGAACAGGATCCGTTTTTGGATGATGATTTGCCTGATGAATATCGGCAGTTGAGGTTTAGCAAATGGACTTTACTTCAGTTGTTTAGTTTAATATTGATATCTGCTGCTTTACTTTGTACTTTAAACATTCCGTATTTAGAGCATAAGAAATTGTTTGATCTTAAATTGTGGAAATGGGCTATTATGGTATTGGTTTTGATATCTGGGAGATTACTTTCGGGTT
>BQNB010077622.1:1489-30787 GCA_026074375.1 Tanacetum coccineum | reverse complement strand
AACAACGCAAGAATAAACATTTTTACATAAATGGTTTAACAATATTTATGTTATGTTGTAATAATTACTATAGATGGAATAAATCATGTTTGGTATCTATCTAGGATTTGATTATATCTCATAGGGATTTAACCTTATCCGTAGTAATGTTACTTATACTTGAAAATATTTTAAACATGGTAACCCTAATTTTATAAATGGCATGTGGTTTATAAAATTATGGGATTTCTATTTATAGAAGGTTTTAAAAAGAAAATAGAAATGTTTTAAAAATTACTAGTGTTATAAGGTTATATGCATGCTTCCTTATACATAATTTTGGTAACACTTGATTTATCAAATATATACCCTAAAAATTAAGTCATTTTCCATCTAAGTATGAAAGCACTTGAGTTTGTTTTTTTACTCTAAGACAGTCGTAGGTGAATTGCAAAACAAGGTAATACAACAATCGTATTGTCAGACCTGAGACTGTATAATTACTGATTTTGTATTAGACGACTTATATCGAGTATGGTTGTTTAGAACTTTGACTCGAGGCATACGATGGGGGTTAAACATGCTACTTGACGTTGTAATTCTGGATTACGATACCTTGTGCCCCATAAAAGCTAAGAGTTACACATGTTGGCAATTATCTCCTATGGATTACCTTTTGAGTTTACCATTTCTAGTAGATCAGCTGCATTAATGGTAGAACATCAAGTTGGATCTTAGACCCTTATAAAAATTAATTGTTTATTTAAATATAAACATGGGTAGTTAATTTTTAAGGGATGAATTATCAAAAATACTAAAAATGAACTTTGAAAGTTCCCTTAATGTATTAATGCAATGTATACCGTAAACAAGGGTTTATTCTTTACTTGTCGAAAGATAAACCGTGTCTATTTTCCTTCAGAAAATAAGACTATTTCCTATACTTTTACTTATGGAAAAGTTATAACGGGAATGAAAGAATTATCCTAAATTCTAGTCGAACTCATACCAAACTTACACGTTAAGTAAATTGGACTTTATATTCTTACAAGATTGCTTCAATATCCTTGTTTGGTTTTGAAATCTTTGAATCATAATAAAAAACTTGGATAACTAGAGAACTTGTGTCTATAGCTACCAAGAATAAAAATATCTTGTTGTAAACAAGACATATTTATGAGGTTTGATTAGAAGACGGAAATATCACCTTAAAACTAGAAAAGGCAATAACTAGAGAACACATGTCTATAGCTGTCTCCTTAAACCAGTAAGAGACGCTGCACACCCTTGAGGTAAAGTGAGCGGATAAAGAAGGAATTGCATGCCAATTTTTCAAGTTGATTAAATAGTTGAGATGGCTAGAACTTGAACACACTTCCTTGAATATCTAAGTACTTGCTTACTAGTCCATGTGACTCACATTAGCAATAATGTGTAGATATTCAAAACAAATGGAAAGATAAATTGCAATTACTTTCACTAGTAAAGGAACACTCATAATGTTCCAGAACCAGCGTGAGTATAATGAAAGATGAAAACTTGCAATGTTCTCAAGTTCAGTGGGAGTTATGAGCTATTTTACCTCATAGACATCTTACTTTATTTCTGGCTTACTTGAAATAATAAATTACTTTCCAAGTGTGAAACATCTTTATTTAGTAAAGAAGCACCGTGTATTATCTTAGATAACTTGTTGCCTTTGAGTGTTGCTTCCGTTTAAATGTTATCTTTGATAGTATATGCAATGATTCCTTATTAATATATGGAGTTCTATATAATACTAAGCTATGAGCTTTACACTGCCACATAAATTAAACTACAAACATACTAACAAGTGTGGTGTTGTTTTAATGCAAAAATGTTGTATACCCAGCAACAAGTGGGAGAAATCTTTATATGTGCAAGGAACCACTTAAAACTATATGACTAAATGATTTTGTTGATCCCACGCCTTGATCGATTCTTTACGTAGTAAAGTGTTTGTTACCTTAGATGAATCCAAAATAACAATAGTTGAGACTTTGTTTGTATATCAAAGTGTATCTGAATCTACACTTTGATACTCCTAGAAGTATTTAGCAATGGAACAGTAACCAACCAAGAATATATCACAAACCTACCTTGCTTTTTCAATATAATTGATAAAAACAGTACTCTCTTGATTAGTAACTAGGTTACAAACTTGAGAGCTATTACAATCTTTCCTAAATATGTATTCTCATCTCTAAGCGTATGCGTCTATGTATGCGTATCTAAAACCTTAACCTAGTATCTCCTTTTATAAACACCACAGCTAGGAGAACATTAACAAGATAACTAGTCAATTATAATCATATACAAATCTTCCTAAAATATAAAAGATACACATTCCTTATTTATCTCTATGCTGCCTTATCTCCCAAGTCAGCTGCTTAGAGACCATCAGCAAGTATTAATCTTATCTTCTAGCAGTATTAAACCTAACTCTGGCATTACTAAGTAATGTACTACTGGGCAGTACTATAACTCCATTAGTACTGTAAGTTTATACCTTGGCAGTATTTAACTTCTTTGTGATGAATTATTCCCAACAATCCTCCCCTAGAAACTGTATAGTATCTTCAAATCCTAAGTTTCTTCTGGAATTAAATCTTCCTGTCTTCTGATGATGATTCTTTCAAACACTCTTCTACTTCTGCACTTGAGATCTGATGAACTTTAGTAGTTCATATTCTTGTGTACTTTCATGATCAACCTCCAATCTCTTATTCAACATCTTTGTTATCATCTCTTGACTTAGAGGGTATTTCTTCTCTGTCAGGATATGAATAGCAATCCCATTTTGCATCAGCAGAATATGAATACCACAAAAATCATATAAACTCTAGCTTATCACATTATATTCATGCTGATTCTTCCATATTTCATCTTCCTTAATCTTCTTCATCAGGCTCAAATAAAGTGTGCAGATCTCCCCAAAGCATCAGATCATATCCTTCAGGTCTTGAAGCACTATACCTTTCTTTGACTAATCTGTACAGCTCCTCTACATCTTGTCTATCAAAGTCTTCAAGCATCTCACTCAAAACCTTGTAGTTCTTGGAACTGCCATCTCCTCTGAAGATTTGATAATACATGAAATTTTCAGTCAAAGTGTAAGTCTTCCAATCCACAATTGGATACTTTGTAGAGAGAGATTCAACATCTTCTGCAACATCTTCTCTTGGAATGATATCTAAAAACCCTTTGAGTTCTTCCTTCTCAGCATCTTCTTCCAACTTTTGTCTCTTAACAATCCTTCTTTTTCTTGGAAGAGATTTCTTTCTTTTTGCTCCAGATTCTTTAACAACTTCTTTCATTTCTTCTTGTGTATCAACATCTTCTTCTTCAATCTTTTCAGGAGACTTCATCTTTTCAGTTCCATGCTCCATAGGCTCAATGTGTTGATTAAAATCCCAAACCTTTTCAAATATTGGCCTAATCTCATTATAAGACATTCCCTTGAAGTCACTAATCTTGTAGTTTCCCTGATTCTTCAAGTATTTGATCATATTTCTCCTTGCCTGGGCAATTGTCTTTGGCTTCATCTTTAGAGCATGATACCTTATGACTGAAGGATCATTCCAATCTATCTTCTTAGTAGACTTGGCTTCAGACATAGCTCTTTGTCTTTCTTCTTCATCCCATTGTCTAGCAATTTCTTCATCTCTTGCAATCTGTGCCCTTTGTTCCTCATTCATTTGCTCTTCAAGTCTGATGGCTTCAGCAAAACTTAATCTTTCTTGTTCAAGCTCTTTCTTAGACTTCTTCTTGGGCTCAGACTCTGTCATTATTGCTTTTCCCTTGTCTTTTCTTTTCCTTTGCTCTTCACTCCTTCTGCTATAAGTAACAGTCCTTCCAGCAGTACTAACATTTTCCTCAGCAGTACTCACTACTGGAACTTCACTAGAAGTACCTTTTGTTGCACCAGCGGTACTAACTTCAGCACTCCCTTTCTCACTACTTCCCTAATCTTGAATGACTTCAGTAGGAGTTACTTCTTGAATAAATGGTTCAGTTTCAGTACTTGCTTTCTCTTGAACTTCTGCATCAGATAATTTCCTCCCCTGTTTGGAAGAATCATCTTCAATGTCTTCATCATCTGAATGAACAATCCTAGCTTTTCTCCTTGTTTTGCCAGTCTTGATTTGAGACTCTAGCTTCTTGACCCTGAGTATGAGCTTAGTAAATGCAGAACTATAGGTTTTCTTTGTCTTCCTCAAGTCATCCTCCAATACTCTAATCCTGTCAGAAAGTTTGGTAACCAAATTCGTCAATTCATTAAGTTTCAAGCTACCCTCATCACTTCCATGTGAGTGAACAACATGGAGAGGTGAGTCATGGGGTGTAGGAAAGTGGTGTTCTGCTCCAGGTGATGGTTGTGTTGGGGATGGTTGTGTTGGTGATGGTTGTGTTGGTGCAGCAGTGGTATGATCAGGTGAGTGTTGAGTTGAAGGTTCAGGTGAGTGTGAAGGTGAAGGTGAAGGTGAGTGGGAAGGTGAGGATGTGATTCTTGAAGGTGAAGTGGAAGGTTCAGTAACATCTAGCATAGTAGGGAATAGAGCAACTTCCTGGCCTGAATATCCCTTTGTAGGCCTCTTCATGTTGTTAAAAACTTTGTTGCTAAGAGAGGGTACATGATATGTTCTTGAGTGTGGTTGAAGTTGTTTCCTCTGCATATCTAGGCATATTTGAATGAACCTAGGGTACATTAAAAACTTATGGGGGCTAGAAATATTTGACACCATATGCTCAAAAATCATCCTAGAAAAATTATACTTCCTATTGGTAGCTAAACAGATAACAGCAGTTGCAATGTTACTACTAAACTGCTCCCAAGCAGTCTTCTTTGGGCTAAGGCAATGAAGAATATTGTGAATAAGAAACCTCCATTGAGGTGAAAAAGCACCCTTTTGAAAAGTTAACTTATCTGAATCAGTGTGATATCCCATAAGTGCCAATTGCTCAAAAATCTCCGAGTTGGGAATAGAAGAAATACCATCTTGATCATCCAACTTGAGATGTCGTCTCAAAGATGCTTCGGTGATAGACATTGAGTGACCATCAATGGTAGCAGTAATCTGAACTTCTCCATTTTCATTAGTAGTAGCTTCAGCAGACCTCCAAAATTGTTTGATAAAAGAAACATAAACATCTGGCTTCTTTGTGAGGGCATAGCAAATGTGACTTCGATTTAGGAAATCGATGACTTGATGAAACCCTGCACTTCCTGTAGATTTCTCTAAAAATGCTACCATGTTGTGCTTGTCACAAAAATCCAAATTTGCCATGAATAAAACTGTGAGTAATCGAGTGGGATATGATCGTGGATGAATATATGAAGGTTGGAGAAAGTTAATTGAGATTTAAATAGAGAAACGTAGAGATATGGTTTGACCGACTTAAAGAAATTGAGTTTATCGTGATTAAATGAAACATATATATAGAAAGATCACGAAAGTCCAATTGGTCAAACCCCTATATCATAGGAATTTGGCGGAAATATCTCAACGGCTCTATTAATTAATGAAAAATCTGTTAGGCCCAAACAGTACTAACGGTCATCCAGCAGTACTAAATTTGGTCTAGCAGTACTAAAATAAGCCTAGCAGTATTAACTTCTCCACCCAAAAGCAGTACAAACTCCAAAGTTTTGTATTAGCCAAAAATAACTTCACACAATCTCTCTTTCTGTTTTTAAGCTCACATTTTAAGTAAAACCAATTTGTAATCAACCATGTAAATGCATTTGCAAACAAGCATGTTCTCACCCCAAATATATGTAAAACGAGTAAAACGTGGGGCTATAAACTCACAATATCCTTTAAAACAATCACATTGTTATAAGATAACCGAGTAAGTATAAGAATTTGTAGACAAGCATGTATCCCCCTCGCGGGTTATAAAACATTCAAAAGATTGAAAAGCGAGCTATGAAACTCACATTGATTAAAAGACCACGATCAATAAGTCCACATAAATCACAACTGAATCTGCAACGATCTCGACCACGACCTAAATTATGTCGTTCGAATTATAACACATAAATATTAATACGACAATGATGCGTACATCGTTACCATCAAACGAAAACGTACATATTTTAATATGATACATACATATATAAATAGAGAAGAGAAACGCTTGCGCGTCTTTAAACCTTAACCCTTAGTATATTATATGAATATATACTATTTTCCGTCCAATATAACTTATCTCTAATATTTACCGAAAGTTACTATTTTTAGTCTCTTCGTTTTTAGGACCGAACAATGGTCTTAAATATAATTAATTGAAATAATAGATCAACCGACCTTTAGTTTTGACCCGCTATGTCTTAATTTTAAAACAAACAATCCTCGCGGCAAAGTAAAATGTCATTACGAACAACTTTCGTGTTTCGCCGGAAGGCTGAAACGGACTCGAAAGTGCTCAAATCGTCTAATTAATAGATCTGTCAGATTTAATATATTAAAAATAACTTATTTTCTATTAAAGTGTATATTCCGATTTCACTCCAGTTTCTTTGGGCGTTATGGGAGTTACAGTCCCGTTTTATTATCAAAACGTCCGTCAAAGATAAAATTTGTCATATTATGTATAACTTTCGTGTTTCGCCGGAAGGCTGAAACGGACTCGAAAGTGATCAAATCATTTAATTAATAAATCTGTCAGATTTAATCGCGCCAAAGTCCGTTTTTAACTCAAATCTTATCTAAAATGTGTCTCTTATGGCTTATAGGTTAATATAAATTCCCGTTTTTATATTTATATCACATTTTTATTAGACGTCGCAAGTTTATTAGATTTTCATCACATATAACAATTAATCGATAATATAAACGAAATTAATCGAATACTTTTAAATTAAACGCACCCTTTTTCGGTGTCAACACAATCAACGCACCCGTTTCCGTGACAACCAAACCCGACACTCCCGGTTGTTAACCTATAACCAACCAAACACTCTCAACGCACCCCGGCTGTCCCAACAGCCAACCTCAAACACACGCACCCTACTCGGTGTTATAAACACTAAACGCACCCTAATCTATTCCAAACCAAACACACCCTTTTGGCTGTTTTGGTGCGGCTGACCCGGAACCAAAACGCGCCCCTTTTCGGCTGTAACCGGCTGTCCACAGCCAACCCATACGCCCCTTGTGGTGGCGGCTGTCACCGAACAAACAAACACCCCTTGGTGTTATAAGACAAACCAAACATGCCCTTATGTGTCTCCCGCTAAACCAAACACCCCTTTTAGTATTTATAACAGCCAAACGCACCCCTTGGCGTTGGCTGTTACAACCAAACGCAGCCGAAGGCTGTTTTACACAGCCAAACGCACCCTATGGTTGTGAGACAACAAACCCAACGCACCCTTTGTGCTAACAGTTAAACAAACACCCCTAATCTGTTACTTATAACCAAACACACCCAACCCATCTATTTTTACAGTCAAACAAGCACCCTTCCGTGGTGACTCAGTCAAAACCCAACCGCACCCTTCGCTGCCATTTTAAAACCAAACGCAGCTTCTTGAGGTGTTTATACTCAAACCAAACCCACCCCTAGCTGCTGTCCCAAACCAAACGCACCCTTGCGTGTGAAACCCGAGAACCAAACGCACCCTAATGACATTAACAACCCGAAACAACCCTTCCCGGCTGTTTCGACAGTCAAACCCGACACCCTTCCCAACTGTTAACCCACAACCCGACGCACCCTTTGATACTTACCACCAACCCGACGCATCCCCTTGTCGGGTCTGACCCGAACCCGACGCACCCCTAGCGGGTTGAGAACAAAACCACACGCACCCTTGTGGTGCTGTGTAGGTGGCGGTGGTGAGGAGGGGGAGGTGGTGGTGTTGGTTTAGATGGTGGCGCGTGGGTGCGAGTGAGTATGGGGATCGGGTAGATCGTGTTATGAGGACCATTTTTGGAGTTGGCCGGAAAACTCGCCGGAAAAGTTTTTCCGGTGGTGGCCGACGGCGGTGGGTGGTGGCCGGATAATTGGGGAAGAGAGAGAGATAAGTGGTGAAGTGTGTGTTTATAAAGATGGAATGAAAATGAAATGAGTATAAGTTATATATATATATAAAAGAAAGTGAAAAGTCCCCCATAGTCTAGGGTTCATTTTGTAACATTTTTAATATAGTTTTTGATAGAAGCGGTTCGGGACACATTTGAGCGGCTTAACGAATGATTCAACGCACGAAACTTGCGCCATTGTTTTTCGAATCATTTTTCTGATAAAAATGAGTATTTACTTGATAATGTTTCATAAATATTTTATAACATTTAATAAAATATCTGTTATTCATTTTGTGAACCGTTACGCTTTGTGCCAAGAATAAAAATGGGATTTCAACTTCGGATATTTCGCGTTATCAACAAACCTCTTTAATAAATGATTACTAATTTATTAAATACTTTTATTTAATAAAACTGATCATTAAATTATCTTTAATCATTTCCGGGTCGGTACGCGTCGTGTGCGGTTTTTCTAAAATCTTGCGAGGGCATTTCAGTCACCTTCTGGCTGTTTCCAGGTCTCGGGTAAAGCTGAAAAGTTGTCTGAAATATCATTTCACATCAAATTGCTTTAGAGTCCGAGTCGTGAATACGTGATTTAGATGATCGTTCTTATAAGTCAAGTCAGACTCTAAAAGTCAAAGATTGAAATCGTCATTCAAAATTTCAAAAATTCTCGGATGTTACAGCTTATACCACTGGGTCTGGTGAAAGGAAGGAGTATGCTGGAACTCTACCATTATGCAACAAGTGCAAGTTTAATCACAATGGCCAGTATATTGTAAAGTGCGCAAACTGCAAGAGAGTTAGTCATTTGACCTGAGACTGTAGGAGTCTTGCTGCTACTAACAATCAGAGAACCCCCACTTGCTATGAATGTGGGAATCAAGGGCATTACAGGAGTGATTGCCCAAAGTTAAAGATCCAAAACCATGGAAACCAAACTGGAGGTACTGGAGCACGTGGAATGGTGCATGCCTTAGGAGGAGGAGAAATCAATCAAGACCTTAACAACATGGAGGATGATACCAATGCTTAGACTCTATTTCCTTTAAGAATTCTCGTTGTATTTTCTCTTAAATTCCCGTTGTGTTGTACGAATGATTTCAAATTATCTATCAAATCTATGTATTTTGAAATTTCCGCCAATCTACTATAATTCTCTAATCATTCATGTAAGCCATTATGAAATCATAATGCTATTTTGACAATTAGCATAGCATCGTTAGTCCTCAAATCTACATAGCCTGATCACCTATGTAAAATTAATAAGGATAAATGCCATGCTGAGAGTAGTCACCTTAAAACTTCTTGTTAAGAAACAATTTTCTATTTATATCAAGTTTGTGTACATATTCATAAAATGTATTTATCATAAGGAACCAAACTAAAAATCATAATAACTAAGTAAACTCTTACACCACCTTACTATATAAAGTCGACATCATCAATTTTTTTTTACCGACACGTTAAGCTGAAGGGAACGAATAAGCAACTAGGAGCTGAGCCTTAGACGCAACAATAAATAATAAACCAACGTCACTAATCTTGAACGCTCAAGTTAAAGTAATTTTGAATGGGAATGCAAACGAGCTACCAAGCGTGGTAACGAAATTATCGAAAGGCATAAATAAAAATAACAAATAGATTTATTGCCACAACATCCGTTTATTATCTTAGAAGTAAGATTACATAAGAACATAAAGGAAATACAAGTTTTATTACAACCCTCCCCTTGCAATAATATCTATTCCTTCCAAAAGAGATCCACGCCGATAGCAAGAACGATAAGGGGCACGAGAATTGCTAGAATAAAAACCAGATACTGAAATTCTTCTTCGTATGGGACGTAGGCAAGATAAATTCCGAGTGCTACCGCGCTCGCCATCGCCAAGAGTGTAATGATATGCAACATTTTTGAGTATTGGATAAGAGAAAATTTAAGTGAAAGATTTAGTGTTGTATGGAGAAATAGAGGAAAAAAATATGGTATTTAAAGGGAGGAAGTAACCGTTGGGGCTACTGTTTATAGCCGTTGGGGTTAATGCTCATATATAAAAAAAATTAATACCCACACCTCTTCACAAAAATTGCACCGTCGTCAAGTGCCGCGTTTTAAGCCTTGAGGACAAGGCTCATTTAACGGGGGAAGACTATAACACCCCGTGTTTTAGGGTCATTTATGACGTCAATAAATTCACCATTTATTTTTAGTCTTGTACGCGTTTGCTTTTAATTTTAAAAGTGTTAAGATTAAATCGCGTAAACTAAAAATGATCATTCAATGTAAACGGGCATCAAACAATTAAATGCTTACATCAAGCAAGTATTAGATAATTATTTTGAGGATAATTATTAACTTTGTTCATTTTATTTTTATTGGTTACGTAAAGTGTTTACGTTTCGCGATAAAATACGTTTAGGCATACCCGGAACCACCAAAACTTTTCTACGCTTCAACAAATACCCATAATTACACCCAATACTCAAAAATCTCAAAAATATCTCATATATTCATACCTATGGCCGGATTTGGTGAAGTAAACACAAAGCAAATATCTTAAAAATCTTACAAAAATCTTCTAAAGTCTTGTACTACATATAGCTAATTAAAACCTTACTAAATATGCATAGTGTTTACTTATTTTCTTCCTTATTTCCCTCATCACGTCTTTCATGAATCTAGTCCTTATTTCAACTAGTTACTTAAAGTATAAAAGGATTACACTAGGAAGGAAATAACACACTTCACATTTACATAAGAAAACTTCACCAATCTCTCTTGTTTTCTCTCCTAGCCACGTCCAAACTCAAAACCCTTATACAATCCATATCAAATTTGTTTACCACATTTACAAGTGTTCCTACAACATATATAAGATGTCCTAAAGTTTTAAGAAGGTTTGGTTTGGGGTTTACAGGGGTTAATCAAAGAAGATTCAAGATTAGGGTTTCTTTGGATTTAGAGTTTTCAAGTGTTGAAAGCTTGGGTTTAGTAGCTAAACAAGAGTTTAGATCATATTGTTCATCATCCTACTTCATATTAAGGTTATCTAAAAACCTTAATCTCTTTACTTTCATGATTTTATGTGTATATAATGGCTATGTAGTTAATCACCATCTAGGAAACTTATTTACAAGTAAAAATGGAATTTTTACTTATGATCATGGTATGATAAACTTTGTCATGTGCTATATTGTTGCTAAGAACATGTGAGAACAAAATTTTATACATTATATAAGTGTGGTTTATGTATAAAAAGCTTATATAAACTAGTTACCTAAAAAGTATACTTATGAAAGTTAATAAACAAATAGGTATGTAAACTTATGGATCTTGTGATTCTTGGACAATCTTTGGACAAATCATGGACTAAGGACCCTAGGTGTGTAAGACATGTGATATTAAGGGTTGTAATGGACTTGTAACAAGTGTACTAAACTAAAAGTTACAAAAATCAAGTTTTAAACACATTTTAAGAACAATCTGTTAACATTAGATTCACCCTTATAACAACCGATCCGGAGGTATGGTAAAGTGAAAGAGAAATTGAGCCATATTATTAGAGAGAAAAGAGAAAATATGGGAAGTTGTATGTGAGCTAGAGAGAAAACACACACACTACACCTTATAAATGTGAACTTCTACCCCTCCATGGAAGTATGAAGGGGGTATTTATAGTCCCGGACTTGACTAATATACAAATGGTTATTTTTCTAGATAGTACATATTTTTAGGATTCCAAAACATTAAGAATCATAATTTTATGATCAATAACAAAGGAGTTATGAATTATGCAAGTTTACGATAATAAATACTTTTTTAAAAATAATTTTATAAAAGTTACTGTTCACATCTGATATATATATTTTGAAAACATCATTAATTTGATATGACTTTTAATCACGAAGACGTGCTCAAAACAATCATTAAAATCATAGTAAAAACGAATCAAATACGACGTTTACGATTTTACGATAACTAAATTTATAAAAATCCATGAACAGTAAAAACCACTGTTCACCAGGGGACTCAAAATATGAAAATATAATATTTTTATACATCGTCTTAATACAAAAGCGTGGACGTAAGAAACATACCAAACGGGCTTAAAACGAGAAAGATACGCACTATTTTATACTTGTGCACTATTTGACGTGAATAGTGTTGGTTCGTTTTTAATACAATTTTTTGCGAAACATGTTAGAATCACTTACATAATATTTATACATGTCTTAAACTTTATAAATATTATTCTACAAGGGCGATTGAACTATTTATTCGATTATACGAGTACAATTACACGATTATTAATTATCAAATGTGATTCAAATGTTATTTCACAAACGCAACTAGATGGTGATGTAGCTATATAGAATTATATATGGTATTAGTTAACCAAAGTGCTTAGTACTTATATGACCTATATTTAATTAGGTTGCATTCGATCATTACCGTGACACATTTTCTATTATACTTGGATTATTCATTCACACAAGGTGAGTTTATAGCTCCATGTTTTATTTGTTTTGCATATACTTTACAACTTTTAGGGTGAGAACATTTGTTACCAAATTCATTTACATGATTGGTTTGAATTTATTACATGTGCATTTACAATTTGTTTTACAAACTGGTCTACATACTTAATTACTTATTTTGGGATGAAATACATTGCTTGTTTCACTTTATTTTTGAAAACCAGGACATTACTTTACTTTTACCCAAATGATTACGGATTAGCTTAAGCGGATTGAACTGTGAATTACTTGGAGGGTAAGCGGGAATGTTATAAAAGAGATCTATTCGGGTGTGACAGCCCCGTTCGAGTGATTAGCTATCACCGGGCAAACGAACGTTATAGCATGTCGGAGCACAACATTTACACGAACACGAACAATTACGGTGCCTTGAATAAAGTGGCATATATATGAGTCTACGCAGCAGTTTCATGAACTTAGAGTAATCGTAATCATTGTTTTATACTCACAGGAATATTTTACGTTGCCTTGAATAAATTGGTAATGCATACTTTGAACAATGGGGGTCTAACTATACTTAACTTTTTATGATTATTTGGGGATTGAAATGGTCATGCATACTTTATAACTCTTTGATTTACAACATTCATTCATACATTTTGGAGGACATACAAGGATTGGAACAGTCATACATACTTTACAAAACTTTGGTTCAACATTTATACTTAAACAAACCTATGAACTCACCAACTTTATGTTGACACTTTTTAAGCATGTTTTTCTCAGGTGAACAAGCTACTTGACATACTTGATGTGCATTAGAGTCTAAACAATACAAGATTACTTTTCAAACGACACATTTAGAGGTCGTTCTCTCATGTCTTGTGCAATGGTATTATGAAGTAACGCTCCCGAAAACATATTCCGCTGCGACCCATTTTTGGGGGTGTTACAGATTGGTATTCAGAGCCAAGGTTATAGAGAACTAGGTTGCATATCTTACTGTAGGACTATAACCATTTTCAACGATCACATTTTCAAAAGATTTTTACGGGACATACATACACTGTTTGTTGCTTTGTTGCATTATAGTACGTATATTACTAGGAGGGTCTTACCTCCACACACACACACACACAACACACAGCACACAATATATTATATATAATTTATATATATATATATTTATATATTATATACTATATATATTATATATATATATATACATAGATGTGTTTATATTCTTTCACACATGCTCTACAATTATTTATATAAGAGTTATTTATATAAATACTGAAACATTTCTTTAGGCAAGATAATACTATAAGCTCGTAGGTCCTAAACATTATCAAACATTACTTTACCTTATACGATACCATCATTTATTTATGTCATGAGGCATTTCATTTCGCCGTGTCACGTATCCATTCATGAAATGAGTGCATATTCATCTTTACCATACACCATCTTACATCACGTTTATATCTCATACTGCACGCATCTTGCATGGTTTCATATAAAGACGACTTATATAAACTTTTTCTCGTGCAAGTTATGGATGCACCTACTATTCCCGTCTTTGTTGATTCCTCTGAGGGAAATTTCAGAGATGCTATTGACATTGGTTTGGATGTTGACCACCCAATACCCGTCGCTGCAGATGCTTTTCCTATAGTGACTATTGTTACGATACTAGCCAGTCTTGGGGAGGCTATTCAAGGCATTCATGAGTATTTGCAAGGGGTGCCCATCGAGGAGGAAATGAGGACATTGAGGTTCAGGATGGGTATGGCCGAAGCAAGAGAATGCTTCTCTGCGTAGGTAAAGATTTAGGTATTGGGAGGCTATCCAGACAGTACTCATAGCCAAGAAGAGGAGGACTCATGGGGAGTTGGAGCGAATAGTTGGCTTGCCGTTCATGGTTCAGGAGTCACAGCGACAGGACCAAGAGAATTTCAGGAAGCTCCAGGAGTTAGTCACCAGTCAGCTCGGACGTCACCCATAGACACCTTGTTTTAGGAATTATGTATTAGCTTGTATTGGAAGTTGTAGTATCAAGAAAACTATGTAGTATCTTGGAGGGAAAACAATGAAACCCACTATCTATCGAATTATTGTATTATGAAAATTTCGCCAATTTTACTTTAATTCCCTAAATTAATTATGCAACCCACTCTCTCAAATATCATGAAATCATAACGTTATTTTGACAAAAATGAAGCAATGCATCTGTTAATCTTCAATTTACAATAGCTTTGATCTTCTTATGTATAATTCAGGACCTAGGACAATGCCTAATGCTGAGAGTGTCACCTTAAAACTTCTTGTCACGAGGACAATTTTTATTTTATATCATGGTTTTGCTTGCATATTCATAAGAATTTAATCATCACGGAAGGAACCAAACTAACAAAATAATCACTAAGTAAACTTCTTTCACACCTTACTATCTATAAGTCAACATCATCAATTTTTTTTACCACACGGTAGTCTGAATGGGAACGAAAAAAAAACCAAAAAAAAAAATGAATAAGGCAACTTGGAGTCCGAGCCTTAGACGCAACAATAAATATTAAACCAACGTCACTAATCTTGAACGCTCAAGTTAAAGAAATTCTAGATAGGGGGAATGCCAAACCGCTCGTTACAGCGTTTGGTAAACAAATTTAACGAAAGGTTTATAAATAAAAAATAACAAATAGATTTATTGCCAAATCATACGTATATTATCTGAGAAGTAAGATTACTAGTACATAAAGGAAAATACAAGTTTTATTACAACCATTATCCCTAGCCAATCTGGTATAGTGCTTCAATACACATACCTTTTTCTAAATAAAACAAGCTTAAATGACCAAAAATGGACTTAAAATGCTAAAAATATGCTTGTTTTGTGTTATGTAATGTGTAGGTAACGAATATTCACAAAAGACAAAAACAAGGCAAAAACTAGACAAAACCGAGCACGGGATTGAAAAGAGTGTGGAAAACCGAAGCCAAAGGCGTATGCATCTTAGTGGGCCAACCCAACCCAAGTTAATGGGCCATGTCAGTCCATTATGTCATCTATACTAAGCCTTTTATATCAAAAGCCAACAAAAAGCCCAAAACATAACCCCTTTAAACCTTTTACACCATAGGTCCCTGGATTTTACACCGTTAGTCCTTAAGGACTAACACCAGCAGTCCCTAACCAAAAAAATTTTTCCACCGTTAGTCCTTAATCTAACTCAACCCCTTAACAACCGTTTACTTGCATCCTCCTAATTTTGAAATATAATTTAATATCCAAAAAAGGCACCAAAGCCCAAACCAAGCCAAATTTCCCCCTCCTTTGCATGATTTTCTTTCAACACAATCTCTACGCACCATCAGTGCCACGTGGCACTTTCTAGCCATCTTATTGGACAAGATGACGCGTCTACAGTTATGGGACAGAGTTAAGAGATAAAGATAAAGTCAAGGCAATTCAAGGGCGGTTTTAATGGTGATTGGCAATAATTTGAAACTTTCATATGTGAATATGGGATGATTGGAAGGTGATTGAAGGCGGGTTTTCCTCAAGGATAAGCACAAGACAACCCTCACCCCTATAAATAGGGAGAAGAATTCACTCAGAAGGATATCTCCTACAATCTTTCTTTTCAGCAAATTTATTTTTCTTGCATTGTATTCAATTCCTGTTCTTAAGCCTTTATATGAGCATTGTACTTTCAAAGCATTGTACTTTCAAGAATATTCAATAAAAGTGAAGTTTCAACATTCCTTCTTCATTACTGTTCCACAATTGTTAAGCTTTTGGATGATAAGCCAATTAGAGATGGGCTTATTGGTGTCTACTAGCTTATGAAAATAAGCTAGAGCTTGTTGATCAAAGCCCTCTTGAGAAATTAATCCTTGCTTAGAGCAAAGGATTAAGGTACTTGACTTATTTATCAGTTTGTTTTATGTTTTACTTTTTTTATGCTTATGCCTGCTTAATTGTTTCTTTAAACTGCTTATTTAGTCCTTATGTTGCTATTTGATTTAGTTTTATGCCTCTCATAATCTGCCCTCAAGAATTCCTAAGTTTTCATAAAATTTGTCTTAAAATGCCCAAAATAGCTTATTTAGTTTGCTTATCTCCAATGCTTATTCTTGAGTGCTTATTCATGAGTGCTTAATGCTTATTTGACTTTCTATGATCTTGTGCTTGATCTATTTCATCATTTAAAGGCCTACTAAGATCTGTTATAGCCTAAACTTGGATTTCAAGTTTTTAAAGGGGTGTTTGGGTCAAGAGTTCAAAATGGTTCAAATTGGGTGTAAAATGTTTTTGGATTTCAAAACCAGTTTTAATTAGCTCTAATCTAGTTTAGGTATAAGCTTTAATTAGTTTAAAAGAAGTTTCGTTAAAATTTGAAGATTATTTTATTAAAGGTTCAAGTATGTGTGTTCATGTGCTTGTTAAACTGTTCATTTGCTTGGTCTTCTTAAAATGCACTTAAGCTGCTGCTTTGGTGTTTATTTTAGTCCCAAAATGTCTTAGAAACAAGTCACATTAGATTGCATTTGTTATTTTAAGGTTTTGCCATAATCTGTCAAAGGTCTTACTTCAGCTTTTAAAAGCTCAAAATCTTGTTTTCAATCTCAATTTCAGATAAGTATAAGGTGGATTTAGGGTCTATAATTGAGAGCACAAGTAGCTTATACATTAAGCTCAATCTGTTTTCCTTTTTTGAGGTCTCATAAGCCCATTAGCCTAGCTTATTTTAGGGCTGCAAAAGCTCTTTTGTCACTTAGATCCTTTAAATCAGTAATATAAACCCTTTTGCATTATCTGTTTCTAGCTTACCCCTTAAGTAATCTAGTTTAATTTTAAATCACATTTGCTTATTAGGTCTAGGTGAATGGCTGTTTTTAGCTTATTTGCATTTCTAGTTGCTTATTAAGTCTTAAAAGAACCAAACAGTTTTGGCTTGTTTTCAAATTTTTAAAAGCCAAACTGTGACTTTCAAATAGCTTATTTTTGGCTTATTTTAAGTTTTTGAAAAAGGTTCCTTTAGTAAGTTGCTTATTTTCTCTTTCTCTTTAAGTTTTTGTAAAAAGTTTTGAAAAATAAAAAAAATCAAAAACCAAGGTTCCAGGCTCGAACCCTGGACCTCACCCTTCACTCACACACGCTTTAACACCACCCTCTTTTACCATATGCGCCCTTGGGACTTTTCTGAATGTCTTTGGGTGCAGTTGGTATTTAAGGGGTTTTAGCCCAAAAAGCTTATAAGCTTACTTGCTTAATTAAAGCTTATTTATAAGCTATTTCTCAAACCTCTTATTTTTCTTGCATTCTCCATAGGTTAAAGTATTTTCTAGTAATTTTCTAAATTTTTAGTATTAGTTTTATATTTTTAATCATTTTTCTTAATTAAAACTGTTTTTAAATCATAATAAATTAAATAAAAGTCAAAAAAATATAATTTTTTTTTCTAAAATTTTCTTTTTTAATTTTAGGTTTTCCCTCCCCCCCCCCCCTCCCCCCCTTTCCCCCCCCCCAGACATCTGAAATTTTCTTTCTAGAGTTAAAATTTGAAGTTTTAGGTTTTTAGGTTGCGTTTTCTAGTTCCGTTAACGTTATTTTTTTGTGTTTGATTCGTATTCGCCTTAATTGTTGCCTTGTTTTTATTTGTTTAATTGCTGTATTTTTGTAGAAATTAGAATTAAATCCAAAATCTTAATTATTCAAAATCCTGAATACAAACGTTCAACAAAAGTTCAATCTCACACCTCGAAGATCCCTACCCCAAATCAACCCTCACCTACACCCTCACCCCTCACCAGGAAACAACAAAACGACCGGGGGAAATGACTAGTAGGGGTTTACTTTCGAAGTCGATACTTCCGGAATTATATTTTCATTGTGAGTTGATTTATCGCTTGTCTTACAAGTGATTTGCTGATATATCACTATATTATTTATATATATATATTATTATAATATATAAATATATATATATATATAAATATATATATATATATATATTATTTACAATATACTTTACTATTGACTTCGATCAAATTTTTGGCGCGCTGCCGGGGAGGATGTGTTTACGAATTTCAAGTTATCGTGTTGAAGATTGTTTTTTGAGATCCTTCCTCGGGAAGTTATCTTGTTTTTTGAATGTTTTCATATAAAAAAAATACAAAAATTATTTTAAGTAATAAAAAAAAATCAAAAAAATTAAAAATCAACAAAAGAAATCGAGTTGGCAATTGTTAATCGACTCACCCTTTATGGATTACAAACTATAGAGAAGGTATAGGTAGGGTTGATCATTACGAACTTCGACCGAAAGCGAGGAAGCGTTTTTTAAAACGCTTCGCGCTTACCCGCTCCTCCGCTTCTTTGTGCGTTTTTCTAGAGAGCTACCATGCACCTTTGACTTCTGGTTGCCAAAAAGAATTTTTGTGTTTAATTTTTAATAAAAGATTGTTTTAGCTGCATGCGCACTCGTTCATCAGGTCCAGTTGTCGAACCCGTCAACAACTCCTAGAAGACGTCGTAATAAAAAACATTCCCAACAAGTCGATCCGACTATTGTTGAAAAACCCGTAGTTACGATGGCCGATACACGTACTATGGCGGAATTGCTCCAAGCACCCACTGAGGGTTACGGAGATGCGATCATTATTCCCGCTATTCTAGCGGAGAATTTTGAGCTTAAACACGGTTTACTCAATCTTGTAACGTCTAAGCAATTTTGCGGTTTTGAGAAGGAAGATCCTCATGCTCATATTCGTTGGTTCAACAAGATTGTAGCTTGGGGAGTGGAACCGCGCTCGGTCGTCCCGCGATGCTGACTAACTTCGATGATTAAGAATCGCACGTGATCGTTTTCCATCGAGGGGCAGCCCGGATTTGGCTCAAAAAAGAACCCCCTCGCTCTATAGTGATTTGGGAAGATCTTGTTTCCAAATTCATTAATCAATTCTTTCCTCTCTCAAAAACCACAAATCTCCGAAATGAGATTACGAACATTCAACAACGATTTGATGAATCATTCTGTGAGGCATGGGAGTGATTTAAAGATCTCCTTCGTGCATGACCACATCATGGTTACACAGAATTACACCAAATTGATACTTTTTATAATTCCTTAACATCAACCGATCAAGATTCGTTGAATGCAGCCGCCGGTGGAAATCTTTTGACTAAGACTCCTAAGGATGCCTTAACCCTTATCGAGAATAAGTTTAAAGTTCGCACTTCACGAAATAGACCGGTTGTTGCCAAAGTGAGTACGAACACTTCTACCTCGGGTCTTTCACCTAATGTTGCTGCACTCACCGATGCCGTTAAGGCTTTGCTTCTTAAAAACACAACCCCTCCTCCAGCTTCCGTTAAAGCGGTTGAGAGTTGTGTTACTTGTGGTGGTCCACACCCTTACTACCAGTGTCTTGCCACCGATGGCAACGCTTCAGGTTATCAAGATAATATTCAAGCATATGTTTCTACAGCCGCAGTAAACTATAAATCATGGAACTCGGCGGGCGCTCACTCCACGCCCTTCGAGTGTCGCCCTACTTCAACGCTCTCAGTCCCCCCCCCACCTGGTTTTCCACCAGTTCAAAACAATCAAAACCGGGGAAATAATTACCACCCAGGAAATTCGACTTACTGAGCTCCGACTCCACCAACTCAAGATGCTCCATCTAATGAACTCGCAAATTACATGAAAGTTAATGAAACAAAACATTGCGAAGCTATGCAAACCAAATCACTAATATGAAGCTGAGTTGAAACACATGATGTTTCAGTGTCACGAAGTTTTTTTTTTTTTGTTTTTTTTTTTTATTTTTGTCCCCCCTTTTTTTTTTTTTTTTTTTTAAGAGAACATGGGTTGAGCAAATTATTTTCAAATGAACAAACCTTCAGGTTTAGGTTTGGGTCCTCTTCCTAGCAATACCGTTACTAACCGAAAGGTGACTTGATAAGCAATCACCAACAAAGTGGTGGTTCTACGTAAGGACCTCCAATTCCTCCTCCTTTCTCCTCTTCTCCTAAGGTGGTGGAAAGAGAGCCCGAGGTAACAAAGGACCCGGTGCAACCAAGTACCGAAAAAGTCTAACCTCCAGATGTCCAACCTCAAGTACCAAACTCTGAGCCCGTTATTGTCCTAGCTCTAAAACCAGATTTTCATTATCCTTCGAGACTCCACACCAAAGCTCCGAGAAGTGACGATCATCAAATGATGAAGTTTCTCCAAATCTTTCGAAGCTTACACTTCGATCTTAGCTTCACGAATTGTCACACCCCGCCAAGGCGGAAACGCGAGGCATAAACATGAAGTTTTAACATAGCACATGGTATCTTTATAGAGGATTACTAAATAGTGTAATAAATGCAAAGACACAACGTGTCATGATAACATCCAACAAAAAAAATATCCAACGACCAAATATGAATGATAAGGATTACCATCCATACAAGTCTTACAATATCAAAACAAGTCTAAAATCAAATAATCGTATTGCTCAAATATGTAAAACGGCCTGCAAAAATCATAGATCTTCAACTTGCATCTATGGTCTCACTAGCAACTCTCCTAACATCAATTTCGATCACCTGAGTTACCTAAAAACGATGCTAAAACACGTCAATACTAGGTTGGTGAGATGCCATAGGTTTTAGACACCAACCTCAAAACATTTCAAAACAACTCCAACATTTCTGTGATAAAGATAAACAGTTGCATGTCATATCATGGCTATCACATACTTACAAATCAACTGCATCTCCTTCCAAATCCACCCCCCCCCTCGCTCTCCCCCCCCCACCCCTTAATTCAACACAATTTCAATATCAATATAACTCAAAACAAAATAGCTCAACCTCAAAAATAGCTCAGCCTCATCCCAAGTGGGGAAGGAACGATCCCACGATCCAAGCCAAATGGCTGCCACTTGTCAATTCAATTCAACATATAGCAAGTAATAGCCACATAGCACATGCATTTTAAAGCTCAACCATCAAATATCACAGTAATAAAACATCACATACTCAAGCATCGTTTCCACCCCAATGAAAAATCTTAGAAAAGATAGGGGCTATGACACTCACCTGTTCGTGCAGCTACAAGCAATTCAAACTCCTTCCTTAACAACTATACACAATAAAAGCTCATGTTACCATCGGTAAGCTAAACGCTTAATCCAATATAACAACCCTAATGATGGACTAATATCATCTATACTATATGTAAAGACTCTCTACCATCATTTTACACCTTCAAATATATTTTTTTATGTTACTCTTTACTTTTTATCTTTAAACACTTATAACTTTCTGCTCTAATGCAGAATTTTGACCCAACTTGCACGACCCAAAACCCATACCAAAACGCATCTATAATTCCCACAAAAATTCACACATGACCCCACATGTGTATATTAAGTTCCCCCAGAAGCTCATGCATTCATTCAACCCCTAAGTATACCTTTGAAAATCAAACTTACAAACTGGTCAATTTCGGATCTGATTGCACACTAAAAAGTTTCGACTTAAAAACCATTTAAGAATAATTTTAGCCTTAGCCCTTTTGGGGTTTCTTAATAGACATATGAAAGTTACTTTCTGTAAAAGGGATTAATTTAAAACACTTCTTAAGTAGGGTTTTTGCCTCACTTAAGTTGACTCAAAATTCATCTGAAAACACAGTTTTGACAACGAGTCTTGTAACCACATTTGACCCCCTTCCGACCATAAAAACCTTCGAGGCTAGATTTTTTGGAAAGAAGATTCAAAAAGCTACAGTTTAAAAAAAAGAATCATGTTGTTTGCATTCTCCATCATGGAGATATTCGCCCAACAATCTGACCTAAATTCTGCTCATTAATTAAACACCAAAACGCATAATTCAAGCCCTAATTCCTCATTAAAACTCATAACCACTTACAATTATGAACCCTAATCATTAATTCATCATTAATTACAGTAGACTAAACCCTAATTAAGAAAACCTAATTAATTTTATGATAAACCATAATCCATCATGTTTAGATTACATAAATTAACATGATAACTAAAAAGATTAAACTAGGAATAGAATGATTACCTTAATAACTTGATAAAAAAAACTTTTTTTTTCTTTCTCTTGAGGATTCGGTCGACCAAGGAGAAGGGGGAGAAAAAAAATCTGTATTTTCTAATCCTTGGTTTGCTTATATAGGCCTAATGGATAACCCCTTTCTACAAGTTTGAGCCCAACTTGGACTTCTTTTCCTTTTTTTTACTATTCCCGTTTTTACTATTCATCCATATATAAATTTTTTTTATTTTCTTTATTATTTACTAAAAGAACTAGAAGTTTGATAATTTATAAAAACTATAAACTATCTCCAAAACCTTCTTTCGCAAAACCTACGTTTTCTACTTTCTAAAAATAACTTTTCATTTTCAAATTCACTTTCTATTTATGGAAAGTTTACCAAAACTCTCATATTTTCACAAACTCATTTCTTTCACAATTGACACGCTTCCCATTTTAATCCATCACCTAGACAAACACTTATTAACCAAACCAAATTTCTCAAAATACCCAATCAATTCCATTATCACTATAAGTGATTAAAATGAAATTTCTTCATCAAATATCTCATTTCTCTTAACTTAACTTCTAAAACCTAAACTTATCTTAAATTACTAACATAAAAATACGTATACGTAATAATACTTACACATTTAACACGAAAAAGCTCAAATCTCAATAATCATTTCCCCGTCACTCAAAAGTGAACGAAATGAACTCAACAAACTTCACCATCAATCCAATCTCATTGAGATGATCACACCCAATAGATTGATTACCAGTACCTCATAAACACATAAAAACACACATAAATACATATGATCACATATAACCATAAACTATACTTATAGAATAGATATTTAGGTCAACACTACGGTTTGACCAACCTGCTCAAGCCACGGTTGTCACAAGACGTGGCTCATCAAGCTTCTACAAGCTTGTATGAGTTCGTCACACTACTAGGGTCTTGGTTACGCATGCCAACCCGTTCCAAACTCGTTATATTAAGTTCTTAGCAACCCTAATTCGCATATAACATAGTGTATATTCTCTTTATAAGCTAAACGAATCGTTAATTGTTTATTATACGTGACATGTACATGTTTTCTTTCTAAAACATTTTACCAAGCCCTCGGCTTATATTTTACATATGCATGTTAAGTTTAAACATCCAAGTTTATACATAAGCTTCTTGTTACTTGCCTTATGGCTTCTAGTTCACCACACAAGTCCGCATATGTCGAATATTTACAAGACGTGTACATGTATACGAACTAAGATACTTACAATGAGTCCTAGCTCCTTGGTTTCGAGTTGAACGTGTAGAATGACAACCCAAATCGTATATGTACGATTGTATATTCCAATCCTAGCTTAACCCGAATACCTTAGAATACTTGCTTGCAATTTGTGGTGTTGTGTCTCGGCTGTGTGACCCGAAAACAAGAAGAGAAACAATATGGTTTTGTTTGAGAGAGTTTGTGTGTTTAAGAGTTGTAAGAAATGTTAAGTGTTAAGTAGGAGTGGGTATATATAGGCTTAAACTTGGTTAACTTTCTCTAGTTCCCTTTCTAAACAGAGCCATGCCCTAAGTGGTGGTTTTATAGTTTCTAGTTAGCTTAAATGGTTTTGCTAATACCTCCCTAGTACATCCCTTAATTTTTCTATGTTGTACAAGATTTAGGAAATCTTATGGTTGTGTGTGTTGTTGTTGTTGGCCGCGGGTATCAATGAGCAAAGGAAAGGATCCAAGTTGGTTATTATCCAATGTGTATTAAGCTAATTAGAGACATTAAGGACAAGCCTTAATTAATCCTATGTTGTACATGTACTTAATATATGATATGAAGATTTCCTAGTTGTGTATGTATGTGGGACGAGTGGTTTATGGGTTTTGTTTACCCATATTCGGCCATAATGACTTATCAACACAAGAATTAAATAATTTTTGTGTTTAAGGATTAAAAGTGGTTATTGGTTTGAGTCTAGGTAAGTCTAGGTATTTACGGTGTGTGTCTAAAGGTATTTTATTGCGAAACGTAAGCCTTTTACGTGGCCAATAAAAATAAACGCGCAAAGTCAATAATTATCTTCCTAATAATTACATAACACTTGCTTGACGTAAATCTTAATCTATTTGGTGACCGTTTACGTTAAATGCTTATTTCTAGTCTACGCGATTTAGCTTAAAGGTTAAATTAAAAGTGGACGCGTACCGGACTAAAATAAATAGTGAAGAATAATAGAAGTCGTAAAATGACATGAAAATCTGAAATGTTATAGTGATTTTATGAGATATGTGATGATTTGAGGTTTATTGTGATTTATAATCCTTTTTGAAAGGTATTATTGTGTTATGTGTATTCCGGGTGGTTTGACCCGTGAATTTTAAGAAATGCCGAAAAACAAGTTCGACACGTCCGTTAATGTCCAAATTGAATTTTGAAGGGTTTAAAGTGTAAATATGGCAAGTGAATACTCTAAGTTAATGGAAAAGTATTTTTAAGGTGAATAAAAATGCTTTTTAACTTTGGGTTAAATGTTACGGTTGAGTTTTGCGAGCTTTTAAGTGGTTTCGACACGAAAAGAAAATCCCGGGACTCCCTTGGATCCCATGGCCGATTATGGTTAGAAAGGGAGACAAGGAGGCTAAATTTTAGCTTATTTGTCTAAGAGATGTACACATATATGCTTCCACTAGAATTATTTTCATCATAATCCATTCCATTTACAAAAAATAAAAACACACACTTCTCTTGTGTGTGTATAGTTTGTCCGCCACCTACAACACACACACACACACTCATAATTTTGAATTTTGATCAAGAAAACATGAAGACATAAATATTTGGGGTTGATTCTAGTGTTTGGTTATTCATTTAAACAACGTTTAGGTTGTCTGGTTCGTGTCAAAATCTACAAATTTAAAGATTTTCTTGTAAGTTTTCAATTTAAATTCCGTTTGTCCTTTTGAGTTTATTTTGATGCATAGATGTTAGTTGTACAAGTTGATCGTTGTGAAAATCGATTTTTGGAAGCGAAATGAATTAAAAGGGTCTGTTTGGTTCGTGAATAGTGAAAATTGATTTTTGGAAGCGAAATGAATTAAAAGCGATACGTAGCTTATTAGCTTATTTTAAAGCTTAATATACGTATTTTAGAGTTTATAGACTTACGGCCCAATATGTTTATTTGAGTCGCGGCTTAACGAGAGGGCTTATTGTGGTCCGGATTATTTCTACATATAAGTATATACTTATATATGTAAATGGACCTTGGTTTTGGACTTGAAATAGTATTTGGACTAAATAAAAGTCCTAAATGGACCCTGTTGGGCCTATGAGGCCCAAAAGTGATATTTGGACATTTTTAGAGTTTTGGAAGAACTTTTTTGAAAGCGAAATGTATATACAAAGTGATATGAACGATTATATATTCGGAGAAAAAACGTTATGGTGGAACGTTTTAAAGTTGAGATTTGGAATTTTGTCAGAAAAGTTATCGATTGTTAAAAGTGTTTTGAATTAAGGTTTGAAACCTTGGAAAACGTTGTATAAACGTACGAGTCATGTTGAAATTTCGTAAAAAGTTTAAACTTAGAAAATTTACATAAAACATATTTTTGAGATTTTTTAAAATAAAATATTATTTTAATTATTTATTTAATTAATAAATTCACTAAAAGACAAAAAAGTATAATTTTTCTCGAAACTTTCCTAAGGTGTTTGTTGTGATTAAACGTGTCGTTTTCAATCAAGGAATGATTAATTTGAAGTGATTAAGGCGTACCGAATGGACTTGTCGAGATATATATTTATAATTAATAATTATAAATATTTATTATATTACTTATCTATTTGCGTTAAATAGTATAAGTATGTATTATAGGAGAATGAGATTGATATGATTGTGGAAATAAGTCGTCAACCATCACACCACTAAACTTTTTGGTAATAGTACAGCGCGTCTAACTCTATGCAACAAAGACATTAAGATAGTTTTGGAAAGTGATTGATTAAAATGAGACTAACTGGAACAAGTCGTGTGCGGGCTTCATTGGCATTTGCTTGTATAGTAAATTGGTTGCTAAAGGCATATCTTAAGTGAGTTCTCGAAAGCCCCACTTTTTACCTGTATTGTATCCGTTAGGGAATGATACTCAAATGTATTTTGAAATGTTTTGAATTAGACCCTTACGAAATGAGGTTTTGTATTTGGACAAGATATGTGCTTATGAACAGTTTATGTGAAATAAATGTGTTGATTTACTTGCATGTAACTTGTTTTTTGGCATGTCAAGGTTCTGTGAGTACTTGCATGTACGTGTGGTTGGCATACAAGGTTCTGTGGTGGTACTGCAATGTACTGTGTTTGGGCATGCAAGGTTCTCTGTGGTACGCCCTAAGATAGTGCTCCAGCCGGTAAACCTATAAAAGAAAAAGAAAAAAAGGTTGCGTTAGTGTATTTGGGAGTTGCGACTCCGGTTATTATTTGGATGTTGAGAATGACAAGCGGGATGCTATATCAATGGATGTTAGCATATAGATCACTGTCATATGCACTATTGTCCACTGTTGAAATATTGACACAACTTTTTGGGTTGAGTCAACCTACGAGTCTCACACCAACATTATTGTAGACGTTTTCGAGTATCATTTCCAAGTGAAGTGAAAGAGGAATAGTTTGGTTGATTAATAGCATACTTAGAAGTATCCAGTGAATTCATAAGAAAGTCTTGCTTGCTTGTTGTTTGATTTTAGTATTTGGAGATCTTGGATTAAGTTTGGTTATGGTCCCTTGCGAGGGCATATGAATAAATGTAAGAGATTTGTGGATTTTAGTTGCGATTTGGGACATCACTTAAGTTTGTTAAAGGTTGATGGTCTTCATAGCCCTTGGAGTTTATGCAATGTAGTTTTCTCTATTTTTGTACCTTGTGTTATGATTGATCATTATGTTGCATTCCCGAGTTTCCGCCATTGTCAGGGTGTGACATCAATTGACTATCACACTTTGTAAACATTGCCATTACCGGTTTACGCCTTGTTGGTATGTCCTTTACAAATTAACGTAAATATCCCGCATATTCTATAAATTTATCTAAAATGATAAACTCAGATTTCATCATAGATTTTGCGATAAGGGCCAGTTTGAAATACTTTCAAGATTTCTAAGACATAGTTTCCCACTTAGCGTAAATACATCTGCTCTAGTGGATCTAGATTCTTATACATATAAGAATCCGTATTTACATTACTCTATCAGTTGATAGCAGTTGGATATCTTCCATAATTCAATCATAGTACTCATGTAATAATTACTGAAATGGTCCCCACCTAACTATAAGTTGTAAATCAGGTCAGACGCCCGTCATTAAACACATAAGATGCCCAATATTCTTTGAGTATTCAAAATGGGTAACACTTTTAGATTAAAAGATGTCATTGAATTCTACTTAGGCCGGAATCCCCCACATTAAACCTCTCAAGAATATTGTCCTTATAATGTTTTTGACTTCAAAACAAATCCATATTGGTTTACGTGACCTTAGTCCTAAGAACCATATTCAACAACTAATGAAGTTCATGTCAATCTTGACTCCAACATGTTATTAGTGGATTTGTTTATCTTCTTATCACTTCTAGTGATAATTATACCATCTATGTATAAACACATGAGTACACACATACATTCATTAATTTCGACTCTACATTCTTACATGATATGGTGAAATTTAATGTCCTTGTTTGGGAGCTTTCCTTAAGTCATATAATGACTTAACAAGCCTACAAACTTTGCTCTCGAATCCAGGAGCCATGAAACCCTCAGGTTGGTTCATATATATTTCTTCTTCTAAATCTTCGTTTAGAAATGCCTTTTTTCACATCTATTTGGTGAACTTCTAAATTTCTTAATGCGGCAATAGCAAGTATCATTCTAATCGAGGTTATTCGCGTAACAAGCGAATAAGTATCAAAGTAATCTAGACCTTCGCGTTGTCTAAATCCTTTGATTACTAGTCTTGCTTTGTACTTGTCAACGGTGCCATCGGCTTTCCTCTTCTTTTTGAAGATCCATTTATAGCCTAGTGGTTTACAACCCGAAAGTAAATCCACGAGCTAAAATAGAATCTATTTCACTTTTAATGGCTTCTTTCCATTGAGCCATTCCGAGGAAGTTACCGCTTTTCGATAAGAAGTAGGTTCATTTTCTACCATAAAAGAAACAAATCGGGTCCAAACGATTTCTCGGTTCTTGCCCTTTTGCTTCTTCTAGGTTCAACCTCTTCTTCCTTGGGTTGATCTTGTCTCTCATCTTGGAGATCATAATCATCTCGTTGCCTCTGATCTTGGACAACTTTGTCATCTATTCTAGATGATTTTCCAATTTCCTTCATTAACAAGGAAATATATTTTCAAAGAAGGAAGCACTTCTTTATTACATTATGGTATCCTTGTGTATATCACATACACAAAGAAACCATAAGTACTACTGTTATGAGCATATACTAAGAATATGCAATTCACAGTTTCAGGTCAAATCTTTTGAACCTTGGGGTTCAGTACGGATATCTTAGCTAGATATCCCCCACATTTGTAAATATCTCAACACTTATCTTCACACGCATTCTTGTTCTCCAAACAATCTTTATCTCTTTAATTCGTTTTTATCCTCTTGACAATAGAAAGTCTTCAAACAGTTGTAATCTTTCCACCTGT